>JAAAKL020004885.1:0-20208 GCA_010016065.2 Carybdea cf. marsupialis auct. non (Linnaeus, 1758)
GTGTCACTGAATTTCCCCAGTTTAATTGATGAATGTAAGAATGTTAAGCGTCAATCAATGTCAGAATATTTGAAACTATTGGAAATGGTACAAGACTATAGGCAGATAAATATCTTAATGCCTTTCAGTATATATCTACACACATACAATATATTGGCCTTTTATATGTGCTATCCTGCCAGTTAGTTATTGATTAGCTAGGGAAATGTGCATATTCTTTTGAATATTTTTGTAATTCTACTTTTATTAGGTTCATGTATATGATACCATAATTTGCCTTGCTCCTTTTGACTGGTCAAGAAGATGACTATTCTTTGAAGGTAAATCCATAACGTGTAAAAAGGTTACTGCTTCCATTCTTGCAAGATTAACACTTCAAACAACTTTCAGTTGCAATGATTATGGTTTCTTTATAGAAAGTCAGTTTGCATCACGGATAACAAACATTTTTTATTTCATATAAGAGGATTGTGGTGGAGGTAATCATCATTAGGATACATAAATTTTTTATGACAGTTGAAAGGGGTTGACATTAAATTTTTATGACAGGAAAAAATGCCCTTGTGGATTGGTGAAAAACAAGTGAGAAATTAATAATAAATTCACTATTGTATAAAAATAACTCTAAATAGCATGGAAATTGTAGTGATGCAATGAAATATAAGGCAAGGGTCACTGTGGATACCAAGGCTATTCAAGTTTGGAATCCATGCTGACATATTTAAGTGGACATGTATGTGTATTGGAAGATTCGGAAAGCTTTTATCTGACAAATTTTACTTTGATACACATTGCAAATAGTGTGATAATACCTGTTTTGGAACGAACATGGGAATTTTATGACAATAGTAATGCTCTTGTTGGTTCCTTACTTATCTGAAAAGTATATTATTCTTTTAATACCAAACTCTTGATGCCACTTCTGTAGATAATTGTTAATACACTTTAAGCTAGCCAAAATTGAGAGCAGAGGGGAGGATTTCACAGATGACCATACTCAGGATCAGATAAATGCAAGTGGAAGTTGAGATAATGGTACTATTTTGATAATTGAAGCAACCACATTAAGGTTCAAAAGACATTCTAGCATTGACTTCATAATAGTGTACATTTAAGGTTGTATTTAAATGATTAATGTCATTACAGTTAGGAATATCTATTATTTTGAGTTTTCATGTACCTCCTTTCCCATAAGCGAGCCCATCAATCTAACAGGAAGCAGTGGTAATTGTAGTGGGTGCCCCCCTTTGTGCTGTGGCTCTAGGCTTTGTACTACCATGTTCCATATACTTCAGTGCAAGGAAATTACATGTACCTTGCCATGTTTATCAGATACAAGTAAAAGCATGACACTGGAAGCAAGGTCCCCCAGACTCTGAGAACCTCGTTCTACATGATCTTATTGAAACTACATTCACACAAACTTTGAATGAAGAAAATTCTAATAAATCTTGAAACTTGAAAGCATTTTGTCAAGAGATATCATGATTGCCATTTTTGCTGTCAAGGATTGAATACAAACCTCTTACACCAAAAGTGCTGACTCAAATTTTCAATTGTTGTTGCGTCAACAGTATGCAAGACTGCTCCCAAATCTCTCCACCAGCAGCAACCACATTTTATATGTCTATGTGCGTTTGACTCAAAGTCGTTACTTTGTAAATAGATTGAATCAAATATATCATTGACATTGATGCTTAAGTTCTCAGACCACATCTCTCACAGTATTGCCATTCTACAAAATAGTGATGTATTTGTGTTTATCTTGTCGTTTGTATTTCAATGATGCACAATGGTTTTATGTTGAGCTCACAATTTTTTGTATAGTTACGGTAATTTTAATTTACAAGGCAATATAAGTTAAATATCTTCTATTTATAACTTGATATATTAACAAATAGATGCAAGTTCTAAAGATGTAACTATGTATCTGTATTGATTCAAAAGATGGGGATACTTTATTTATTTCTAGGTGTATATACATGCGTATATATTATAAGCATAAAAATTTTGTATGTATTGTATAAATATATCTGTCGGGCTAACAAAGGACATTTACAGAGTTGGACTAGGTTGCACTACATTGTCAATGATGAATCCCTGTTCGCTTCTAGACGTCCAAATGTACAACAATTCTGCAGCACCATCAGTCAGGCTGCTTGATTTTTCCCCACAGATTTACAGACAAATCTCAAGTGAATATAACATTTAAATGTTTCGCTTTGTGAACTTTGTTGTGTGCATTTTATGCTAGTTTCATACATACTGTCAATATTAAATTTTTTTCTTGGACCTTAGTTATTGAAGTTCGTAAATAGTTTGCGTAAAAAACTAAACTTAAAGACCACTTTCTTTGAACCCTTCAAGACACAGATGCTTTCAAAACGGCCCATTTTTGACACGTTGTTCCTAAGTTTGCTCTGCTCTTGCTCACCCAAGCATTTTTACCATCATGCAATTACGGGCTTTAAAGTAGTAACTGCTTCTAAGCTGAAATATTCGATCACCACTTGTTTTTCGAGTCCACTGTCGTCAGACTTGCACTTCCACTGCCTTTCATTATTCAATTATTAGAATTGTTGAACTTCGCCCATACGTTGACTGATGCTTTCTTTTAAGAATGTCAGGAATGCTCATGTCTTAAAGAAGGATTTTTGCGTCCAGTGTATTAATATTTTGATTGGTATATTAATGAAAGACAATTTTAACATTAGTTATACACAAAATTGCTTCTTTTCATGCTGCTTTGTGTAAGTAAAACCTAATTTTTCGCCATATTTTGCCCGTTGATCGACGTAATGACCAAGCTTCCTGGTGGACCAAAGATAAATCAGAGTCACCAATTTTGATAAAATTTTGTTGCTTTAGGACAGTCAGTTGTGATAATTGACAGCACTCCTAACGATCTGCGCAAGGCGATGCCTCAGAAACCTCACTCCCCCACCCCACCCCACCTCCCCGCGAGTATCCGTGGCTACACTACGGCATCGACAGAAAAAAACTCCACGGGAAATCTATTACTTTTAACTGTTAGCGGTGCAGCTTAATATCTGACGGAATGAAATCTAAGAAAAACTGCGGCAACTTTTAGACCAGGACGCTCTCTATTTTACTATTTATTGTTTTCCCCCGTCTCGGAATTGTGCAGAGCATGACCATATTCGTGTATTTGATAATTTATGCTATGCACATTTTTGAAAACAGCAAACGCCGTGTTGAGAAACTTGTAGCAAGATCCTTGTATGCCTCGTTTGAGGCCTAGATCATTGTTCTAAATCGATGAATATACGCGATTTCGTTTGCTAAAGAAACGTCAGCGCTCGTCATGATACAGTCACAATAATGTGAGAGTAATGTCCATAAAATGAGAGCATGCTGTTTTGAAAACGAATGAAAAAGGACCTAAGTTGAAGCTAATAATTATTTCGCTAGAGATATTAACGCCCAAATGCAGCCGTTTTAAAGACACTGCTAAGATTTTCCTCAGAAGGTCGCTGACTTGAGGAGATAATGACTTATTTATGGTACAAACAAAGTCAACAGAGATTCCAAATCCACTACGCTTAAGCAACACATCTGCCGAATATGATACACGTTAAATGTAGTAAACAGTACTCTTTGACTTAGCAAGTTTCAAGTGCCATTCCTTGAAGTAGCAGTGGGTTCTTAATTCTTAGAACTTCTGTGTAATTTATATATATAGGCTAGTCTGTAATCCAAAGAGCAGAACATTGTAAAAGTTAAAACAGTTTTCGTGTGCTAATATGTCGAGTAGAATGTTTGAAATGCCTCTTCTGGTCATGAAGTATTAAGTATTGTACATAAAGTGGTTAATATTGAAGCAATCGGCTGAAGGAAATGGGGAAAAGAGAGGAGTGGCTGTTTCTGTTAGACTGATACCTTCTGTGGTCAATGGATAACCACCAACTTCGGTGTTAAACTGCGTCGCAATTTATTTCATTTGCAGTCGGCAAAAGTAATTCTGATGTATCTGATCGCTTGTTGTACAAAATGTTGTCATGTGACAACAAGAAGTGAAACTTGAAGCGTAGCATGTACTTCCAGTTTTCGTAATAGTTCATAGACTAACTAAATAGCTGGTCAACTATATAGATCAGGGTCTTAGGAGATGAGGTATCTGTGAACCAAGACATTCTCTGAAGCTAATATATTGAAATTGTAAATGCATCATTATGACTGATTATGTTTCTTGATTTTAGGGCCCTTACATTTTTTAAGTCCGTTACAGAACTGTAGCTAACGAACGAACTCCCTTTCTAACTAGATTAGTGGATAAACCAAGTGACACAAAATCGGTTTATAATTTTCAAAGTTTCTCTGTCATGCCAAGGTCAACAGTTTCACCTAGCTTTTAGAACGTTTTCAAGATTATTCTTTTCTGCCACAATATTAGCCCTCGTGTAGCCTGACCCAGCGGACGTGTAACTACCATCTCTCCCACTATGTAAGTAGTTTTAGCTAAGTTGGTAATTGTACGCGCCGCGAATGCATGGGCCATAGATTCAAATCCGATGCTGCAAAGTTTTCTATTTCTCAGGTATCGTATAAGTAGTAAGTTTTGGTGAGCATTTAGGCTGCAACCATTGATCAGTATTTATTAAGGTTGAAGTTCACATTTCTTTATGATCGTAGTCAACTGCCAAGAATTTTCAAGCACACGCGTACGCAAGTCAATATTTTGCGTGTAAATTAATTATTGTTAGCAGAGTTAAGGTTACAATTTTACGTATTTTCTAATATATGTAGCTGTACGAGTTATAAGGAATATACTAACTAGAGATTGTAAATTTTAGAAAAATATCCACAGATGCCATTTGATTTTCTGTATTTTCTGGTATTATTGTTTCATATGACTTCCCCAGATTGGGCCTTTCCTTGCAGATGATAGCTTGTCAAGTTCTCCTGTGAGACGTACTGAAAGCACTCATGAAATCAAAGGGTGACAAGAGAAACAAGTTTATTTTTAGTTCGTAGCAGGTGATTCGCAAAAATTTGAAAATTTGCGGGTGGTTTTCAATGATTCCTTGTGAAATCAAAGTGGCTCCTTCAATATCTGGGTAAGGTGGCATGTCTACATACGTATGTTGTCTGCTTCACCTGAGTAAGATATGTCTTAAGGACAATCTGACCGTAACCACTCAGTTAAATAGGAGTGCTAAGAATTGTTATACTGTCGGTATGTGAATATCAAGATTCACTGAAGTACCAAAACGTTGAAAGTCTCGTCCAAACCCTCAGCTTGATCGTGATCATCGACGTGATTATACTTGACATCAAGTATTAATTCTAATCCGGATCCGTGTCTCATAAAGACTGAAAAGTTGGTGGGATGGGGATTGAATTTAGTAAATGAACAGCGGGTGATGCCTTCATGCGAGAACTAATTATGCGCTGGTTTATGTTTAAGCCGACGTCCTGTACGGAGAGTCTGAACTTTGAGTTGATTAAAGATATTTATGTGCATAAATTAGCTGTCCATTGGTCAATGACGTGAGGGATCGCATTAATTGTGGTTTATTTTAGTCATAGCAAGACAAGTGACTATCGTATGACAAAACACATACTGTATATAAGTTGTGATCCGAAACCCTGAATCTTAAAGCGGAGATGAACGCCATGTTTAGACATTGCTTCGCTGCCAATTGGTTTGGGTATTTCCCCCATTAATGTACCACCTTGGTTATGGTGGAATGAAATTGGCTAATTTTAGCCACTTCCTCTTTTAATATGGTGAGGATCTTTAAACTCTTTCCCTTCAAATCTCTCTAATTCTAAGGGTCTGACGAAGTGGTTGTGCCCTAATCTCCCCTCAAATTGTTTAACGGTAGCCATGGGAACCAGGAGATACATTACGTCATTGCCCGTACACGTTTATCTATTTTGTGTTTCGCCACTTTCCTGTCATTTATTTCGTTACCAACGTCGTATCTCAAAGCAACTCCATATCTTAAATTGAGTAATGCATGCGCCGCAGAGAGTGAAGCTGATAGAGAGACCAAAGGGACATTTTAACACTCCCACTTGTACCAGATTGTTGATGTTGCATTGTTTTGTTGCAAGAACGCTGTTGGGCCGTTTTAGAGGGGCGAAACACATCCGTTTTAATTTTGCTCTGTAAGCTGCTTTCTTTTCTTTGTGTTCATTTGCTTCTGTGGCACTTGGTACTTCGGCTCTCGTTGCTTTGTTTGTAAACTTCTATTGTCAACAAGATGTGCGACCATTGTTTTGTACAATTCAGAAAGAATTCTCAAATTTCAGTAAAGGTTAAAGAAGCTATTAGAAGCTTACAGACATCGATTAATGAGTTACAACCTTTCTTCTATTTTGGAAGAAAAATTATTGGTGGTGAAGCAAACCGAAGCACGGGAAATTGGGAAGAGCAAAACTTCATTAGCCCATTTTACAGAGTTGCCTGGCTGCATAAAAATTATAGTATTGAATACGTTTGCTGATTACGTAAACGGTGGCGACAGTTATTGTCTTCCCTGCCCCATTTACTTACTTTCACTGATGATGTTACCCAGCTGATGGAATAGTTGATCATCAATATACTAATAGTAGTTTCACTTACGTTTAAGTCTCCCGGCATTACCTTATCGATATTCTATATGACATGTTTCCGCCTTAATTGTGAACGCACCCTGATCCTGTTGATCTTGGTCGGCCCCAGAGTTCTCTTGAGTTCAAGGCACTCGGCAAATTCAATGTAATTTTGACGCACTCGTCGACTTCCTCCCTTGTTTCTTCCGTGATCATATTGTACTTTCGATTCAGCAAACGACAAAGACAATGCTTATGATATAATGTGCTGGGCAACTATGTGATTCCGACCTGTATTGGCTAGCTTTAAGCAGACCTCGTCCCCATGGGATAAGACGATTATAGTATCTTAGCAACTGTGATCACCATGGAGCTATGTCAAGTTGCATATCAACGACTCTCTAGCATAAACAGATAAAGTATATACTAAAGAAGGATTGATGTAGTCAACAGAGAATGTGACCTTTAACAACAGTTTATCTGTTTCCGATTAACATATGGTTTGTTTCAAGAGTTTATATCGACTAAAGAATAGCTTGTGACAGTTCAAACCCAGTACTTCCTTTCATGAGTCTATCAACATTTTTCTTGAGTCTTGTTCATCAGTCAACTAACGCCATCAGTCGTCTTAAGAGTACACCAATAGTTTCCCCGGTTAACGAAGCATTGTAGTGTACTGATGCCTATAATTTTAGACTGTCTACAGGTATGGATACTCTGTTTAGTCCAATTTGAGCGATGAGTGTACTGAAGAAAAAAATATTTGCTGTTAGTGAATATCTCTTTGGACTTACACAGAGTGTAGATAGAAACAGAAGCTAAAGACAGAATGTTCCCATATTTGGTCCAACATTATAAGAAGATATATGATAGAGCGCAACTTGCAAATTTTTTATGACACGGGACATTGATTGTGCAAGGAGCGAGCGTGTAAGCCGACCAATTTCTTGGGGCATGCTGGGGGTAGCCCCCTTGAATGAAAACAAATGCAAATCTTCCACCGTAAACCAACATGAAAGATCTTGGTAACAGAACGCATCGTTTTAGTCATTTATTGTTATTTGCACCGATGGGTTCAAACTAGTGACTAGCAGCTGAGGTTGATGTTAGGAATGCGTTTTTATTTTCTATACTAGTTTTCCTTTAACCATATGACTCTTTTTGTTGATTAATCGAGATGTTGATACCAGGTCGTATTACATTAAGTTTAATTACTGTAAGGAGTGTATTCCTAAACGGAAAAATACTAAATTGGAATATATTTACATTGCTCCTAAGTTTATGTTTATCGTTTAAGTAAACTAAGAAGCTATTGAAGGGACACAATGATGCACAAAGTAGATTTTTCGAAGTAAACTCGAAGTAAACAACAGTTTTAGTCGATTAAATGGAAGGCTGGAGGTGGCTCTTCATGTGATTGTGGGGCCATGATAATGCGTTTAAACCTATGCCGTGAGCTTGCTTCTTATTTAACATTTAAAATGCAGGTTGATGTGGCCTTTGATGGCATGATAAATTGCCATAGTTTATGCAGCATGTTTCGATAAAATATGGTGTGCTCCGCAAGCCGCTTTCGTACCATTAAGGCGAGCGTTGTCAAGGGCTGAAAGCGCAAAAGAAAGGGATGATGAACACAGTTACAAATGGTTTACTCCCTACTAAATGACTACGCTTGCAAATCGGAGACTCCTAGGTCATGGATGCAATCCCTTTCCTGTTGCTCGTGACATCTAGAACAAACAATGCATGGAAATGAAACATGTCTCTTGTTCTAGTGACTTATGTAGTTCTGCATGTTCCACTTCAATGAAATCAGCGAACAAGAAGGATATTGTCTGAAGGCAATTGTCCAGTAGAAACCACGAGATAATGGTATTATGGGAAGATCGTATCACAGAGACGTATCTTATTGGATGGGAAATCCACTTGAGAGTGGCTTACTTTATCGGACATGTTTCATCCAAAATGCTTGTAGAGAATTAAGCATGTTAATTCATAGGCATCATTTTAGCTGTTCTCCCAACGTCATGCATATTAAACAGCACGGTGCAAGCAACAATTGCAAAGATTTCATTGATGTATGATTGATGCCGGCAGAATTAAAAAGTGTTGATTTTGTAAGGTCAAGAAGGCAAAAACGAGCTTAGCAATGATTGAAGTATTTACAAATGCTTCATCTGGGTAAGAAAACCTGCTCTTTGTAGCTTGATACTTTAATCGAGTGTTGATGTTAATTAATGTTTGTGAAAAAGTATTCTTCTCTGGGCAAATCATTGATTTTTCCTAGCTGTGTACGCTGAAAACCAAGATTTGGTAGCATTATCTCATGTAGAGAGAATGAGCCAATAAAACTGAAAGGGCTTCAACTGTCGTATCCCCTTTAAAATAATAGATGATATTTGTAAAGGAGCTGCTGACACTCGTAAACTTTCAAGAGTGTTAATAACGAAGGAGAACTGGCCATGCACGTTTAATTTTTTTCACTGTTTGCGTTACCTCGATTCTGCTTACCCTGCTCGAGGATTTGTGTGAAAGAAGGAGTACCGCAGATACTCCATTAAGCCACGGGGGACTTATTTGCCAAAAGTTCTTTTTAGGGTGGGTGCTTACTGGAAATTTGTAGCATGTAAAATGACATTTAAAATATTTATGATAACAGAAGTGCCTACCCTTGCCTACGGTATTGAATGTAGGAAGGAAAATACTAAAATATACGAAAAGCAATTAAACATAAGAAAGTTTTTCAATGCACATAGGTATGTTGTTATTACTTCGCTGTACGGGAAACGTTGACGAGAGAGGGAGATAAAAAGCGGTCGCGAGTTGAAGTTACGTTGTTACGTTACAGAGATGGTAATCACTTGTGGATGACCTCGTAATTATTGTTATGGGAGCTATAATTTTTGCCTCATGGGCAACAGGACACGCAAGCTCAAGTAATTCTGCACGCATCAGCAGTATCTTATGTTTTACATACCCGTAACTTTTTACGGTAGTTGGGTATGGCCTTTTTAAAAAGCTTAGGTCCAGTAAATTAGAGGGAACCCCCCTCTGTTTCAACAAAAAGCGCCCACTCAAGTTTACTTTGGGAACAGCTTTTGCTATGATCTTGAAGAGAAGGTCTCAAGTAGCGATTCGGAGAGGGATATGGTGTCATTCACAATGAAGCTGAGAGTCACTTGCTTTTCCTGAAAGGGGACTAAATTACGCCAGTACTAAGAGGGTAACTGCACTGGCGAGAAGGTCTTCCTTTACATGGATCTCCTTATTTCTGCTTACTGACTTCTTTCCTCTTCGTTTTGTGAATCATGTGGAAATTGATGACGTATTACTTCACAATCTAGCTAGTATTGTTTGGTTGTATTTGAAAACCTGTAAAAATTGTCGTAGGAGTGAAACTGAAATTATGATATTATAATCATTACTATTATGTTGAATTTTATGGACTGAGTGGGTAGTTGTAATGGGTGAACACTAGCGGAGGCTTGAGAACGACGTCTTTAATGTTTAGAACAACAATTATATTCCCTTTTGCGGGAAGAAAATATACTTATTCATTTTTAGTTGTGTTGCAAGAGTGACGGCGCTTGTTCTTATACTTTTGTGACGTGGGTTCATCCAAGTAACTCGGCCTTCCTTGGGATGACGTCAATAGCTTCTATGGTTTTCCATGGCTTGAGTAGATGGAGTTTTGATAATGGTAGCTGCTTGGAACATGTTGAACTTGCATGATGATTGCCACTAAGGCAGCAAATACCAAAATGTTTAGTTAAGCTTAAGAGAATTAGCTAACGCACTCTTTGCAATACTTCTTTTAAAAATGTCACTTCTGCTCCATATTAAAAACGCACAAGGGGACGCCAGTGGGTTATGTCAGCTGTCGTGAGTTTTACATTTGTAATGGCTTAATAGCACAAGCATTTATTCAAGTCATATTTCTGAACTACGCGACAGAGTCTTCCAAACAGATTGCGGTTATTGTTCATCCCCTTCCTAGAATGACCTGATGCATCGAACACTTACGTAGTGCAGGCCTTACAGTTTTTTTGTTCTTTGTTACGAAGCTGTTGCCACCGATTACATTTCTAACCATGGTCTAGTGGGTATGAAGGGATGGTTAACAATATATATCAATAAACAACACTTCATCAGAGGTGACTAAATCACCAATTAACCAAGTTTGGCGCTGAACCACTCTTTGTTTGACACCTCCACAGCAACAGAAATTTCGTTCCTCTTTAGCAGTCGAGCGGACTTCATACGATCATGTGCACGGAGAAGACTGACTTCGTTTATTTGATATTGTATCCGGTGGCAAAAGTTTGGCTGATTCTTTTTGTTTATTTTATTATTACAGAAAGGTAGCGGAAGTTTAGATGTATAGATTGATACTTTTAGCGGTGACAGTGCAAGTAAGGCTTTCTCCAACTAGTCCCCCTCATTGAGGGAGAGAAATGGGGTTTGATATTCTTTCTATGAGGCAACGGGTGAGAGAGGCACTTGATAGATCCGAGATAAAGCTGGTCCGTACATATGGTGGAATAATCCGCTACAACTAATTTGAAACCGGTGTCTGCGTGTCAATCGGAACTTATAGAATCCTAGCTCCCCATCCCACTCTAGATTCGTCCCAGCCCCAGTCTTGGGTACTTACATGTAAGAACGTGAGCTCTTCGGTATACCTCGAGCCGTTTGTTTGTTGACAGCAAAGAGAGGCGACCATTCAAAATGCACTTGATCAAGATAAACTACATGTCGATGTTGAAAGTTGCTTCTATTTGTCTGTATTATTATATTTATCATGCGAGGTTGTAATTCCCACCCGTTTCTTTCTTTTAACACTTGATCAGTCTGTACAGCATCAATCAATTGATAATAATAACCATTGATTGTATTGAGGTGGACTGCAAATTGTGAAATGGATGAAGATTCATTGCACCTGCAGTTTTGGTCTTGCTCAATTCAATATTTATCGATCACCATTACAGAAAAATGTTACTTGTTGCATGAGTCATTGACTTGTTCATTCTTGTTTCGTTGTGACCGACAGATAATAGAACAGGATTTTCTTATTTTGATTTTATTTATGACAAGCAACGAGTTTACATATGTGAATCATTCTGCAAGGTTGCAAGTTTCGCGTTTTGTACTCAGTTTTGGTATGTTTGTTTTGTTTACTTTTCATTATGTTTGCACTCGTTCGTTAATAAATTGACGTGTTCCATTTTTTAATGAAGGTTTGCTGTTGAAATGTCTGAAGGTTTTGTTCCTCTTATTATTAGGCACGCATTCTCCTTTCTTGGTTGTTGTATTTGCCTTGAAATGGATCCTTCTTATTTGAAAGGATTTATCGCAATATGGACGAGTAACGTAATGTATTTTAACCACAATCAGACAAGGCTCCCTTTGCAAGTGTTCAATACTTGCTCTTTACTACCCAGTAATATATATATATCCACACCCCACCAACCTCTTTCTCTCGTAAATTGTTTTATTTATATGCTTACACCCAAATCAAATCTGAAAAATTCCGAGACTGTCGATTGTATGAAGTGAGAGTGAACAGTTGCATATAGCAACAACTATATTACAAAGCAGTGATCAGTCATATTGCCCTATCGCCCATTTTTTGATCAGTGTGTAATCCATCCACCATTCACTGTTGGTAGAATAGGGTCGATGGTCTTCATTTCTTTTCAATTACACGTTGTTACTTGCATATTTATATTTATTAAGATCGTATTTCAAGATAAAATAGAAAGTTTAATGTATCTGTTTAAAGGAACGCAAGGAAAAAAAGCAAAGTAGTTTTTATTGTGCATATTTTATGTGCAAAAGCCAGCCAGGTGCACGCTGATCGCATCCTTCACCGATGGTCACTCAAAACAATTTATCCCCTCTAAAGTCGTTATCGCCCATCCGTCAGTCAACATAGGCTTCACACGCACCAGTTTTCTCCACCGGCCCATTGATGGCCAAATATGTGTAATTACTGGTCTTGACCTTGTGAAAACCGTGCCTCATAGTTCATGGTTGTGGAACAGATAAAGTGATTGAATTCTACATATGGAAACAGAATATCCTATCCCTAGGTTTCCTACATTTCAAAGAGATCTCCATGAGTTCCGTAGACACAGTAGGTTAGTCAAGGCCGCTGAAGCTGAATAGCATGTTCTACTGTAGGCCCCTATCCCCATCCCAATATTTATTTTGAGCTCCGTGGACACAGTAGGTTACTCATCCAGCGATTGGCTGCCCTAGTTATATATAGACATACTGCGGATCACTTAATACAATAGTGCACAATTTCGTAAGTGACAGCATGAGATGTCTTTGGCAGCCCCATTAGGCCCGCCGATTGTACCTCACCCCCTGTTCATTATGTCATCACAGTCTATATTGTTGCGCCTAAAATGGTTATAGTAAGGTATCTCCCCCGTTCCCCCCTTTCCAATCTGGTTCGCCATCTTCCTAAGCTTCCAAGTGTTTTATACCCCACTCATTCGTACCTACCCTTACTAGTTAATTTTTTTAGGATAGGATTAGGCCGTCGAAGCTGAATAGCGTGTTCTACTGTATTCCCTTCTCATTATTAATTTTGAGTATCAAGTGCAGATGGCGACTGCGATGAACAGCGTTCGAATCATCGATTTAAACACGCAATTCGTGTTTCATTTTACATATGAATATGACCTTTAATGTTCTTTCGCATAGCATTTATGTTTGTCTTGTTGAATGGCTTCATGCAATTGAACAGCTCAGCATCTGAATCGTGATTAAAATTCGCCTAGGAGACGGTAGGTTTTCATTAGTCGCAGCCCGTAATTAGCAAACTATATAGATGTACTTTTTCAAGAGTACTTAGAATGGTTCGATATAAACTTGCACCTGCCACAACTCAGAAACTGTTTCTTGATATTAGATGGCATATTTATGAGACAATGTAGGTAGCCAAATCATCTTTCGAAAGTTACGAAAGTTTCTCTTTTTCTGTTTTGCATCGTAGGTTGGACCCCTTAATGTGGGCACGCTCATTATGGCAGTATCACCAACTAAGCTGTCCAGTCCGACTTACCTTAGCTCCCACAGCAGCACACCTTTAGCCAGTCGTGGAGTTCTATCTAATGGAGTAAGCAGCTTGTCACCTCACAGCTCACCCATACAGCCTCTACTTCAAACAGATGATGAACCAGTGCGCATGCACCCGTTGATAATCAGTGGAGAGCTTGTTGTGTGTATGCCAGAGGTAAACAAGGTATTACGGAATGTGTACCAAGTTCTTTCGCAGGCTAACTATTACCTTTCGAAGCATGGGATATCATCTAGACGTTTTACAGGAGCACAACTCATTAAGATCAAAATGCTTGGTATCCTTAACCACGATGCCAAGGTATGCTCTTATATCTTGCAAGCAGAAGCAGAGAGAATATTTGATAGTTTTGACCTGAGTGGCAGCTGTCGTAAAAGCCATAAGATAATCTGGAATGACCCCATTCTTTTAGACGAAGGCCCCATGAATCCTACTTCAAATGGAAACGGTTCAAGAGGTTGGGGATCTCGGGAGAACAGCCATGCTTCGATTGTAGAGATTCAGCCGTTAATGCTAGGGTCAGATATTATTGTGTGTGCACCCGACATTCAGAAAGTGATACAGACTCATTTTAACCAAGGTGCCACAATCGGATATTACTTTTCAAAGTTTGGTATAGTACCTTATAAGTTTGTACATTCTGAGCATCTCGACAAAGTGAAAGAACTGAATATCATCAAGAAGACTGCTGTACATTGTACGTATGTTGCAAGAAGAGATGCAGAGCGAGTATTTGAGGCGTACGGAATGTCAGAGGAGGACATTCAACATAAGAAGATTAAGTGGCTGGACCCGGTAGAACTGAGTGACACTGTGGGTTACGATCTGGGGCCA
Source organism: Carybdea cf. marsupialis auct. non (Linnaeus, 1758) (assembly GCA_010016065.2). NCBI lineage: Eukaryota > Metazoa > Cnidaria > Cubozoa > Carybdeida > Carybdeidae > Carybdea > Carybdea cf. marsupialis auct. non (Linnaeus, 1758). The sequence goes on from JAAAKL020004885.1 coordinate 14,486, forward strand.
CAAGATGCGACAATACGAGTCAAGACTGAGCACCCCTTCAGCCCCGAGAGCAAGGATGGCGAAGATGATGAGACTGTAGGCTCAAACGAAGACAATGCTTCAGATAGTTTTTTGTACATTAAATCAGATGGTGGGGCATCCATGAGGGTTCATATTTTAATCGTTGAGGGTAGAGAAGTAGTCTGCATGCCTGATATCCACAAAGTCGTCCAACACGCACATGGCAACAGTATTCAGGTGAACTATTACTTGAATAAGCTTAGAGTTAAGAAGAAACGTTTTTGTTTTGCACATTTGAAAGAGCTCAAGTCGCGTAATATAGTTCAGGGTAATGCCACGTATTGTACATATGTACCCAAAGCTGAAGCAGAAAAGATCTTTCAAATTTACAGTCTAATGGGAGATGAAAAGATAAGTCATGTTGAGTGGAGTGAACCCATTAAGTTGGATCAAGACCACTTCCAGCAAGAGAACGGAGATGCCAATGGGGAGATGATGGGATCGGGGCATTTACACGGAGACGGGTCAGAGGAGAAGCTACGTATTCATACGTTTGCAGTTGATAAGGACATTGTGATTTGTACCCCTGATGTCCATAAGGTAGTCGACTTCCTTGAAGAGCAGAGTGCATCCCTTGATTATCATTTTAGAAAGTTAGGTATTATGAAGCATCGATACACATACTCACAGCTACATCAACTTCGTCGATTACAAGTTATCAAGAGACCCACCGTATGCACTTTCGTCAGTAAATCAGATGTTGAACGGTTATTGCAAATGTATGCAACAGACCGGAATCGTTGTAAAATGCAGAATATATTATTCCTCGACCCCATCTCACTTGTTGCTAGTGACCACGGGCCACACCCTGCACCAGATAGTCCAGTAGAAAGCCCTACAGTTCAGTCATTACCAACCCACTGCCGAACACAGTCACCGCAATCAGCGCATGTACACCAGTCACATAGCACACCACACTCGCATGTCAATACTTCAGCATCCAATTCCAATACACCAAATGAAGATTATGCAATATCTGATTTATATAAAGTCTTCGTTGGAGACAGATCTGATAACAGAGATGCAGTCCACTCACCAAAGCATAGTCATGTACTACCTCATAACGGCTCACATCCCGTGTCAAGCCCGACAACGTCAGCTGCAATTGAGATACAGAAGGCAAACCCACACATTGACTGCCCAATCGTAATACCAAGTGGAGATTTCGATCCTACAAAGATCACTGGTTCACCGATTATACTGCCGCTATGCACATCACGTGAGTAATTTTTATAAAATTGTTGGCTTTTTTTATGCCCATATCATCATCTTCGCCATCATCGTAATCATCATCAGCATCACTATATATTATCATCATTATTGTGATAATTATCATAATCACAATCATGATCATTATCATCATCATCATCATCGTCATCATCATCATCATCATCATTATCACCATAATAATAATAATAATAATAATAATAATGTCTTCTTCATCATCTTTTGTTCTGCTTTGATTGCGTCTTATTCATCTTCTTTTTCTTCATTTTTTCGTGCTTTGTTTTCTTTGTTGTCTCCATCATAAGTATAATGGGTATCTTTATTATCATAATCATCATCATAATCACCATCATTTTTATGATTATCATCATGGTCACCATTATGATGATGATGATCATCATCTTATCTTCTTCTTCATCTTTTTTTCTTATTTGTTTGCTATTTATTCTTTTTTCTTTTCCGTCGTTGTTGTTGTCATTAATATCATTGTCTTCATAACAATTGCCGTCGTCATAACAAAGTCGTCGTCTACATTACATTTACATCAATAACATCATGTGATCTTTATTAAGATTACCAGCCTCGTTCTCACCATTTTTGTGGTTCACTTCATCATCATTTTCAGGAGGCGTCAATATCTGTCATCAGCAATCAGTGTACAATACTGTTGGATAGTTCATGTACCTTCCGACGGAAATATTATTTGCTTGTCTTACTGACGCAACTTCACCTGTTCTCTTAGTTTACGCATCTTTTTAGCTTTCTGTTTATTTTGTAGTGTCTCTGAATTGACGTACGAGATAGTAATAGATAACAACATTAGTATCTATCATTGAGATCAATTATCAACTACAACCTTGAGTTAACGTTTAGTTGTTGCCTGCTTTTATCACATGAACGTACTTTTTACACTTAATGACGTACCTCGATAGTTTCAAGTAACAGATACACGTCAGTCAAAACCCAGAAATACCACAATGCAGTTGCTTTATGCACAGTTACTTGTAGAGTTTTGGTACCCAACGACAAATACCTTTTCAATTCCCAAGTTTAAGTCGGTATCGAGAACTTTTGTTTGGGATATTTCTAACCAAGCCTCCTCATACATTTGCGATCTCTCCAAATGTATTTTCCCCTGTCCTCAGATTGTCTTTCCTTCGCATTCTTTTATGCACGAGAATATTTAAAAACTTGGGCGAAAATCGAAGGTCCCAAGAGCAATAAATGCTTGGACAATGGTCGCTCATAAACGTCTATTCGCCAGTTTTCACTTGCCTGTAAAATTGTTGTGATTGAGCTATTCGGGAGCAATGCCACTCGGAAGTCGCGTGCGCAAAGACGATGCTACAGACCGTAAACAGTGGAGAACTGGGCTCCACTCATGTAAGGAAAAGTGGTCAGCAACCCGTCACCAGTTTGAAGAAAGCTGAACTATATCGAGGATGTAGGTATATCTGCACTAAACTCTCGCATGTAGCTTGAAAGCCAGGATTGTAACTCGCACGTAAAAGTTGATATCAACATTTCCTACTGCCTGGTGGCCTCCACGCAGGTAGGCAGAGTCGTTGGCTGAGTTTCACTATTTGGTAAAAGTATTGGCTAGGTCGGGTTTTTGAAGGCCGTCAGTTTGACTTCACCTTTTCGGGAATCGTCAGTTGGGTTCGGGAAAACAGAAAAATGCTCAAACTAATTGTCTATTATACATCATTTCAACATGAGTTCATAGATATTATTATCCTGTCGTGCAGATCCTTATTGATTATAGATATGTAAGAATTAAAATAAAACTATGCTTCCTTGCAAGTCTAGGATTCTTTACGTGTCTGTAGGAATTCTTGAGCAAGTTATATGGCAATCTAAAGTACTTAATGGAACTTTAGTCCTTTCATGAAGGTCATAAATCTTATGCTTGTGATCTGAGTTTATATTTCAATCGACTTCATAACTATCGTTGCTTATTGCTTAGCTAAGTCTTGAATTCATTCAATATGATGACCCTTCTTATCTGATCTTCAAATTTCTTTGTGTAATTAAGCAGCTCCTTCTTAACTTCGTACATCTTTGACGAAGCAGTATTACACGCAAGTCGAAAATCTCTGTTTTACACAGTAGAATTTGTAACTTCCAGAATTTCACTTATGAAAGCATCGTTTTCAATGGTAGTGGTTTCCATGTGAAACACGCTGTTAGTGTTATGGTATTAAACTGGCATGGTTGGGTAATTATGAGTTAAAACAGTCTGTGCCGTCTGTCACTGTTTTCGACATTTCCACGATCTGTTCTAGGAGACAGTAGCAAACGAACCTTGGAAGGACACGAAGATCAGAGTGGAAAAAGATCCAGAAGTAAGTATATGCAAATCGTTGCTATGTCAACGCCATGCAATGCGAGTATTGGCAAGAACAGAATTTCAAGAGTAATGCTTGGCTTTTATCTCTTTATTTCAAATATCAGACATGCTTAAGCTTTGCTTTTTATTTTCGACTCAATATCCACTCTTTTGTTATCCTGTGCTAGCGGATATCATTAGTTGGCGCCGCGTATTCCTAGATGCCTGCCGATTTTTGTGAATTTTATATCTTTGCTGGACAATTGAGACTCCTTATCTCGCAGCTTGCCTGTCAGAGGCTTTGAAGTCTGTTTATACCAGAAACTAGCTGCTCGTGTGGACAGCATTTTGTAGCCGTTTCCTTAGTATATTTGTTTGGAGTGTGAAGGATTAGAAGGATGGGTAAATCTCATCGAGAGACAGCAGCATGGTATGATAGTGATTAGTGTCAGGGCACATCTATGTTAGCATTAGTCACTGAATAACCAGACATTGACCTAGTGGACTTGTGCTAGGTTCTTTAGAAGATGGTAGAAAACGAACCTGCTTCTGTTTTCATGAGCCTTGATATCACTGAGACGATCGAATCGACAGTGAAGTGGTTTTGGAACTACGCAAAAAACTGTGGCAATGTTGAACATCGATGACTAAGTCGAGAGGATGATTATGTGGTAAACAGTAATCAGATGTAATATTTTGTGAAAGCGTATTCTGTTTGAAGGATCAACAAATCAAAGTTCCCTGTGATTCTAAGCAGCGTAGTGGGCTAGTAGTAATTACTAGTTAAGCTTCTCTCGTTGTTTATTTCAAGATATATAATTCTTACATAGGGAGAAGGAAAAGAATGTGGGAATTCTTTCAGTACAATTCGTTACATGAAATTCCTTTGGTTTGTGTGTGTAGAGAGGAGGCCAGTCTTGTCATTTTTGCTCTCGCATACGCTAGTGTATATATTGTATGTTAGAAACGAGAGCTTCTCAAGACACGTGCTTGAAGATTGTTTGAACCCAACGCTCCCGAAGGTTCAACAAGTGCTAATATCTGAAATAGAAATATCAAAAATTGAAAATCCCAGTAAGTATCTTAAAATTGGTACGTTGGGGCTCCAATGAAGTAACACAAAGTGCTTGTAAGAGGATGCATGTTGCTGTTTTGAAAGGTAACAGTATCAAGTAAAATGCAAGATGGAGGCAAACTTTTGACCACTTTTCTTTGTAGATATGTGGATAAGCTGGTATTCTACTGTCGTCAATATCACGTGAAAATGGAAAGCATGAATATTAATAGATGTCAGTCAAAGAAGCATAGATGAACATTTACGTGACATTAGAATATATAGTTAAATTTATGTTGAGTGGATCATAAATGAGATCAATATAATGAACAGCAAGCCATCAGCGGGTAGTCGTAGTGTTCATAAGAGTAGAAAGAGCGCGTAGGTGGAACTCAGTTAGGAACAGGTTTCAATATGTCATCATTTTGATCGTCTTAGACCACTTATTGATTTATGAAAATAATCAAGGGGCCAATCATTCGTAGTCAGTCGCAGTAAGCTTTATTTCCCAACGTCGAAAATTTGTAGACATTTCTGATAGCCTGTGTTGTTTATCTAGTTCTTGTCAACATTCTGATAATTCTGTAATCGCGTTATACTCTTTAGTGTATGGAAAAGAAATGTGGTGCTGTAATTTAGTATCTACTACTACTACTGCTACTACTACTACTATTACTACTACCTCTACTGCTACTACTACTACTACTACTACTACTACTACTACTACTACTCTTACTACTACTACTACTACTACTACTACTACTACCACTACTTCTTCTTCTACTACTACTATTTCTACTACTATTTCTACTACTGCTTCTACTATTACTACTTCTACTACAACTGCTACTGCTACTATTTCTACAATTACTACTGCTACTACTACTACTACTACTACTACTACTACTACTACTACTACTACTTCTACTACAACTACTACTGCTACTACTTCTACAATTTCTACTGCTGCTACTACTACTACTACTACTACTACTACTACTACTACTACTACTACTACTACTACTACTACAATTACTGCTGCTACTACTATTA
>JAAAKL020004886.1:0-13613 GCA_010016065.2 Carybdea cf. marsupialis auct. non (Linnaeus, 1758)
TCTATTATTTGATGCTGGATCCTAAGTTAAGGATCAAAGGAATATTAACAGAGTTTTGAGTAGAGAATTTTGAGATTTAAACGCCTGTAGTGTAAACACTATCTACACTACAGGTCCTGCTATTTTGGGAATCAGCCGATTCTAGAGCTGTTATTAGATATTTGGAATGAAATTGTACCATTTCGAAAACTCTTGATTTGTGACGTCATCACTTTCATTCCACATCCTCGTCTCCATCACTCTTACACGTATTCTGATACTATCAGGCGTAATGTAGCCATTTTCCGTAAAGAAATGGAGAGTGTAAAGCATTTGGCTATCTTGCGATATTTTCTTTACTAATCAGTATCAAAGTAGACTCTTAAGGTTTAAAATTTACCTTCAAATCTCATTCCGTAAAGTTGCTTGGCAACAGACATCCCATTGTAGGTACTGTTGAGGCTTAGGCTTTTATTCATTGCAAATGCCAGCAGCAAAGTCGCATCGTAAAGGTAAGCCCAGCTGGTCTTGTGCTGAAAAAGGAAAGCTCCTTTAAATCTATATACCTTGGAAAAAACTATAACCACTTAGACAAAAAAGGCAAAATCATAGATCAATAAAATATGACCCTGGAAATAGGTCGACATTCAACTGACTGGAAAATAGGCGTTGAAACCTCTTTCTTAAATCAACTTACCGAAAGATGTATACAGTAAACATTGTTTAACCCCAAGACGAAAAGTGTATAAACAACGGCGTCATCAGAGGGCACTGGGTTGCCCTCTTTATAACATCGTTAAAATGCTAGATTACCTGATTTTAAAAAGCACAACTTCGGCTGGTTGTATGTAACAGTTTTTGAAACAGCACAATAAATATATCATCATCATTATTATCATTATGTCTCTATATTGTTATTAAAATAAAGGTGTTTTTGCTGACTTTAGTTTGTGGGAATATTTTGTTATGTTTCTCTTCTTTATATGTTATCTTTCATATTTTCCCCTTATCACTCTATTTCACATACGTTTGGTCACTTAATAGTTTACATGTTTAAGTCAACTATTTAATTTCACTGTACCTTTCCATTGTACCTGTCGCAGGAAACAGTTAAAATATTAGTATGCTACATATTTCAAGCGACAGTGCACATAATATATAAATGGTATAGAATTATTTTACCGATGAATTAATTAATATTTCAATGAATTATCATCAGGTCGAGAGTTCCTCTAGGATCCTCCTGACTCGTTCCTTCCAAACGTCTCTGTCAGACATTGCTGTTGGCAGGTGCTCTTGCAGGCATCCGAAGTCCTCTATCAGTTGGTTAATATAGGTTCTGTGAAGTCTTCCAATTGATCGTTTACCATGTGTTGGCTGCCAGAGAAGGATGCCGCTTGCAAGGTCTGATTTGTTTCTCCAAAGTTGGGCAGCCAGCCGGAGTCTCATCTCTCTTATTGCTTCTGAGATAGGATCCAGGCGTCCGTATAAATACTTCTTTGTTGGATGTTTCTTCCAGGTTATATTTAGAACAGCCCGAAGTATTCTTGTGTGTGTTTCGTCCAGTGATTTCTCCTGCTGCTAGCTACGTATCCACGTTCTCAAGACGTAATGCAGGATGGGTTCTCCTGCAGCCTTAAAAGATTCTTCACCTTCTTCATTGTAGCAGATAAACTCAGGTTTGCCAGCTTGAATACATAACCTAATAACCTAATAGTACTTTGGCTCCCACATCAGCACGTCTGGAAAAGACATCAAGATGAGGCAAAGCTAAGCCTGACAGGCTATAAAAAACCTCAAACAAATATGTCAATCTAGCGTGACAGATGCTGTTTGTAGTAGCTATAGAGTCCATTCTGCTTTATGGCTTGGAAACTTGAACACTTTCATCACAACAAGTAGCAAGGCTCTCAATATCACATTGAGAGATCGTGTCAGCAATAAGAATCTGTATGGCAATCTCCCCCAAACATCCTTGAGGACTAGGTAATCTCGCCTCAAAACGGCTGGACACTGTGTACGTAACACCTATCTCTTAAAAAGACTGAATCGAAATTTTACGTAACATTGTTTATAAGCTTTGTTTCATGGGGACTGAATTGGCGGCCAGCTACTAACCTCACTTTGAGACGGAAGATGTTCGATCCAATATTTTTAGATATCACTGGTGCGTAACTGGTGCGATTTAGCAGGCAGCAGCCTTATTTTGTGGGAACCAGCTCATGGAATGGCCTCGCTTGGGAGAAAGCAAGTTACGTTCTTTGACAAGTTTAGATGTGACAAAGGATTGAGTTCCGTGGGTGAAAAAAAGTCTTGTATGGAAGATCGTATTATCTGGCGTACTGTAATTGCCCGTGGAGACCAGACTTGATGACGAAACTATAAAAATCCAAATTGAACAGAGTATGGATGCAACATAATCTAAACAGACTATTGACTGAGGTACCTTGCCTTACTTATCACTATGGACACACAAGTTTCTGTTAATAAGGATAGCGACATTCATTACCATGAAAAATGACCTAGAGAAAAATAACGACACGGATAATTCTAAGGTAAGTGTCTAACTTTACGTTCAGCTGCCCCTCTGTAACTGGTGCTAGGAATGAAAATTCTATTTGGCATAGAATAGAACTTTTCTGACTATCGAGAAGAGATGATATGACAGGATAAATTTTGAAATTTTTTTTAGTATTAGCAAACATAGCACCAGCCGGCTTTGCAGCAGAGACACGAAAGAGGCGAAATGGATTATAGAAAATAGATTTAAAATAGCTCAGTGCATAGAGAACAAGCCACGACTGCATTGGTTCCATATTCGAATCATTGATCTCTAAAAAACATTGGATGAAGCATCTTCCGTCTCAAAGTAAGGTCAATCGTTGGGCGCAATTTCAGTCCCCACCAAGCAAAGCTTATAAACAATGTTACTTAGCATGGTAGACCTTCCCGCGCTAACTTCGTGACCAGCCTTTTTTGTTGTTGGAAGCAATGAGATTGCTCGATCCACTCTTTTTCAGAGATCAGTGGTTATTAGCCATTACGGCATACTTTATGTTTTCCATAAGATCTTTTCAAACATACGTATATTGTGGAAAAGAGAGAATTTGAGACGATAAGTTGAAGTGATATCTGAGAAATATGAAATACTCTCTTCTCACAAACACTTTGAAATTGTCAATAGACTTTCGATACAAAGATTCGGTAGATAGTAGTCTTTCCATGGCAGGGTGACCAGACTATTCTGATTTCGAAATTTCTGCACTTTTCCCCAAGATTCTCAGAAAACAAATAGATATTAACCATCATTGGCAAAGAAGAAAGTACTTTTGGTAATTGCTCACTATAAACCAGTCATTTTATTTCAACCTTCATTGAGGTTTGCAAAGTATCTCAATTTTTCCTGAGTTTCTCAAAATGGCCCTGGAGTCTTCATGAGCCCCATTCCCAAAATCTCCATGAATATTAAAGGTTGTCAAGTTGAGTAGGCACCCCCTACTGTCACGTGACATAACGACTTGAGACTGGTCTTCAAAATTGCGCCGAGCTGATGACGAGGTCTACCAATGGAGTATTGGGAGGTAATGTATCGACTATAGAGATCGTGTGTTTTACAGGTGGCGATCACCCAGATCAGGTCGTTGAGGTCACGCCGTGAATGCGAGGGTCACGGGTTCAAATACTATTGGTGGCATATTATATATTTCTAAACTATCTTTTCAATCTCATGGGTATATCTATACTTTGTTATCTCTTCTTTACCTAGTGGTCGGCATTGTTGTTGCAAAGATGTAACCGGGTCACCACTGGTGATATATTATGTAACCTCCGTGGTAGTTACAAGGCTTCATCTTCAAACTTTCCCTCACTATCTGTTCAGTAGTCTTTCAAGATGGAATACTTACAAAATTTCTTTCTGAACTTTACGATCTGCTATTGCTTAGTACAATCAGACCTTGTCAAATAGGATATGCTGGTCGACTATAATCTTGACTTCGAGGCGCAATGGCAGCATAGGCTGTGATGTTCGCGTAATGAATCTAGTTGAAGAACCAAAATCATTACTGACAGCATTTCTTGAAGTCGCGTAGCAAGTGTGTGCATATTCAGCGTTTACAAGGATCAAATATTTATTTACAGAAGTAATTTAACTGTGATCGAACTAATGACGTAAAAGAAAAATTCCATTTGTGTGGTAATGACGATCAGGTTGCCGCGGTTTGACAATCCTGTGTAATTATACTGCTTAGAACCATAGGAGGTGGCTGAATCGCCACAAGGACAACCATGGCCAGCAATAGACAAAAGACGAGACTTAACGATTGAACACATGAAATGAAAATATAGCCGTTGCATTTTCAAGGCTCTGCATTTAAATGATCAGTGGATTATTCTCGTGGTAAATATGACTGCAGGCCCGTAGCATAGGTTGTCCATTGAGGATGGGAGGGGGACGCAAAATGAGATTAAATTACTCAGGAAGTGAAAGCACCAAAGATAACCTTAGTACTTGTTAAACTTAGTACTTGTTTCTCCACCTTTTCTTTAAAAAAATACACCAGAATATAAAGAGGGGGGTAAGTCGCACTCAGCTCCACCCACCCTACGAGCCTCGAGTGAAATAGTGTAACCCAACTTACTGTTTCTCCTGGCTTCAGGACGTAGTTGAAAGGTGGCCATGCCATCCGTCGTTCCACTTCTGCAGCTGTCACTTTATATTCTTCTGTTGTTGTGTTTACACGAACGACTGAAGTACTTATAATACCAGTTAAAAATTGCTCTCCATCTAGGCCCATTCCTGCCAGTGTCTGAAGCCATTTTGGAGAATAGTGCATATCAATGGTGATGAAAGCAAATTTTCCATTTAGCATCCCGTACTTCCTGCCTGCTTTTAATATCGCCACCATATCCTGATTCCAGCAGAGGAAGAGAATAACTATAGTTGGAAAATAAGAATTGGATTAAGTGAGAACAATGTGAGACCACTTTGTAGCAATAGCTAATTCGCATGTAAAGTCTCTATTGTCACTGTATACTAGTGCCAGACCACTTCTGGTTAGCAACGTACTGATAAGGATCACAGATTGTATACAGTCCTCTTTGTAGGACCATTTCTGAGATGAAGTGCTATTAGCTCGATAAAAGAACAGGGAATCTTACATCGTATGGTATATTGCTGGAGTGCATTTCTTCGAATTCGCAGTAATGTGGGCATTGGGAGTAAAATTTCAGCTTCTCCGAAAGAAGCTTCTTGTAAATCAAAAAGGAGAAAGCGATTTGGGGGCTGGGGTGGGTGGCGAGGGTGACCAAGTGACGATTCTACTTGGAATACAGCAAGACCATGACTCCCTGAAAATCAGTTGGCATCTTGGTTGGCTTCACACGTAGTAATATTTAATTTTTTCTATCAAAAATGTTTAATTTTATGAGGAGATGGGGCTCAATCTCCTTCTCTTAAGTAAATGATCTGTTGAGGTAGTTCACATTTTAAAATTTTCGTAAAATAAGAACAGAAACAGAGAACTTATAATCAGACAGTGAGGATTATTTGTCTTCCAAAATAGTATACTCTGTATCAGGGCTTCTTATAACATCTGAAACAATTTTTGATGGAGCCTTTCCATACTTTAGTACGTATTTGTGCACGGAAAGGCCGTTTTTCAGTTTGATTCCAATTTTATTTTTCTTAGAATGTAAATGTTTTCCTGCAAACAGCAATTGCATCATAGGCTAGTATAGAAATATGCAATTTGGTAGGATTTAGATCTATTTTGTGAACAGTTTTAAAACTTTGTGCAGATAATTCTGGAAATTTTCAAAACAAGACTACACCAGTTTGTACGCGTTCGTGCGAGAGTGAGTTTGTATAGCATAAAGCATTGTATTATATATTCAGGAGATTTCGTAATGATCACCACAGGTCTCCCAGCCCTCCCACGTAAAACTCCAGGGCTAGAAACGCCAATGTCAGGCAGCTAGGGATCGGAAATGCTGCCATGGTCTGGCGCAAGTAAACGTACACTATGTTAGGGGCTAACGAATTGTGGTAAGGGGGGCTGGGGTATGGACACTATTGAGCTGCAGTATATAATGGCCTACATCGATTTATCACTTATATTATTTACTTATATATATATATACATATATATTTCCTTATATCATTATATATAAAAACCAAGGGAAATTCCACGTATTCTGGGAGATATCTGTGTATTAAACCAGGTGTTATTTTCTGGGCCTTTTGTATTTCTGACCAGAATTACTATTCGATGTTGCACAGCAAAAGAATAATAACTAGCATGCTCAGGAACATTGCAGTAGGATAGTGACTGTCGATCAAAAATATAAAATCATGTCACACTGTAAATAAAGCAGAAACTCTAACCACTGTGTCACTTTGCTTATCAAAGATAAAAATCAATACGCTTCTTTCAGGTTAGCAAATTTTTGCCTCGGTCTGGCCGCAGCCTCACAAAAATACGTTATCTGAAGTTTCAATGGTAGGGTTTAAAAGTTCAAGTAAACGTCGACCATGTCTGACATAGTTGACTTCTCCCCATTTACTGTTGATGAACTTCGTAGCCTTTTAAAACGTATGAAATTTCGCACACAGCATATCGGAAGTCAAAACTGATACAGTTATGTGAATCAGTATAAGACACACTGAATTTCTCTTACGTACCAGAAGAACTGACTGTGTAGAAATCAACCCTACCTTTCGCGTGTAGCCTCTCTATCAAACGAAATGAAATTGAGGACTCCACTAACCTGAAAGAACTGTATTCTACCGGTGTCAGATGCCTAAACGTAGCACATTCTATCTATCATATATTATATAACAGTAAATAGCTTTCTTTAAAGATCAAATACCGCAAGGTTGCGAAAGTAAGCGTGGCGCTTACTTCTGAAATTTCAAGTCGCAAAGGGGGCTTATAAACGGATCACTCCTAATCTTGGATCACGCTTACCTTCGGGTTGCAAAAACGTGTTGTTACAAAAGACAAACTTTGATATCAAGAAAATTCTGTTCCAACTAAACCAATATCTACAATAATAACTTATTTAATCGCTTTGTCAAATGTTCTTTCTCGTCTTCCATGGACGCAAGCATGGATAACTCGTATTGACAAAGGATCTCCATTCCGCCACCCTGACTCCAAATTCCCTCCATCGTTGGCCTTGAATCTCCAGTAACTTTACATGATACACGTTATAGAATTTTTTATTTATTTATCTCTCTCTCTCTTGCAAAATGCGCTTACTTTCGGTATGACGCTTACTTTTGGGCAAAATTTAGTGGCTCTGAAAAATTACGCTTACTCTCGGATCATGCTTACTTTTGGATCACGCTTACTTTGGAAACTTTACGTTAGTCAAAGATCCTCTTTTCCTGTGAACCTGAATTACAGGGCTAACGTACACAATAGTAAAATTATTACCGTTGTCATGTCGATCACTTCGTTTGCAGCAGTATGTACTTCAGCAGCACCTATAAGTTTTCATTGCAGAAAGGCACACTTCAATAATGATCGAGTTTCTCTTCCTTTACTTACCTCTACATGTTCTTGATAGCATCCTGGCGACGTACTCAGCATTAAGGTCCGTTGTCTCGAATTTCTCGGTGCGCATGATCGTAATATTGTGCATGATCAACTGCTTTGATGTCTCCGTGGCCAATGGGGCGTAGGAATCATGAGTTGTTTCCGCAATACAAACGTATTTCCAGTTAAAATAGTTCATGATACGTATAAAAATCTTGGGCGTGTCAAGCTTGCTGCTTCGAGCAAAGGGCTTTGTTCTGGCAAAAGTGTAGAAGTTTTTTTTGTCCGATAACTCGAGACTAGAGCAGCTGTAAGATATCATCGGGATCTTGTAGAATGAAGCTAGGAAGCCCGCGTTCACGCATGCTTTGGAGCAGCCTGGGCCTATGATAGCACGAGCTCCTCTACTTACCAGCCTAGCAGTTACGCCGGATCCAACTATCGCACTACAGGAAGAATCTTCCCAGATAAAGTTCAGATGATGGTTTGGTAGAATGGTGGAATTGTAGTTAATGTCATCAAGGGCAATAGATATTGCAGATGCAAAGAAACGGCCTTGATCCCACGTTCCGGTCCATGGGACTAACAGGCCAACTGTTATGTTTGTCTTTGCATGTGAAAAGGGGATATGCCAAATTAGGATCAGCAGTGCAATCTGATTCATGTTCTCCGTGGCGTTAGCTTAGCTATCGGCTCGTGAAGAGCTATGAAGTGTACATCATAGGGGGATCTGAAATTGAAAAATGTTGAAATAAAGTCAATCGGAACAAAATTACGAAATTCATAAAAATACAGCGCAAACTAGGGTTCAGAATTAGCAGATACTGTTATTTCATGATTTGATGAAATCCGAACAAAGCAAGTCAGAGTTGATTAATTAAATCCTATCTATATGTACTTGCTATATGAAAATTAACACACATATATATAAATAGATATATTTATACAGATATATCCACATACACATGTACCTACGTTACTGTGGAGGCAAAGTGATACATCTCAAGAATCAAAATTTTTGGAAATAATAAAATTAGACTCCAGATATCTAAAGGCAACTCTGGAATAGGCTATTTACTAAAATACTAAACCTGTAGTGTACATAGTGTTTAAACTAGGGGCGTTTGAAACTCAAAAATCAATGGTCAAAACTCTGTTATTATCCATTGGTTCCTTACGTTTGGAACCAGCATCAAATAATGAGGTTTTGTTAGACAGATTGAAAAGCTTTGAAAGCTGATATCTCGGTGTTGGGAAAGGGCAACACTCTTAATTTCGGTCATTGACGTTCTTGCTAATAGGACAACATGAAAATTGACTATTTTTTCCATAATTCAAACATTTTCAAAATCGTGACACCACACTTTTCCTCCGCATAGGTAAAACTCTACAAATTTGTACGCAGTATATCCCTCAAGAGCGCTTAATAACTGCAAGGTGCTTTCGATCTACAAACAAACTTAACGATATGAAAACCTTAAATTTAATACTCGTGAGTACCGCTTATCATGTGATACTTACGTGCAAATTCTATTTCAAGCATTGGCGGTAAAGGAATACAAAATTGCTTTGTTCTGCTCAAATTCTAAGCCGTTGCTTATAATGTAATTTATAGGTCTGCAGTAAATAGATATCCCGGATATGCAAAAAGTCTTCTCAATATAACCGTTTGTCAAACAAAGCTATCCAATGTACAAATTGAATAGTACATGAAGCATTGAGTTTCAAGTTCAAAACGCATTGAGTGGTAAAGTTAAAAGACATTGAATAATAAGTTAAAAGACATTGAACAGTAAGTTCCAAATACATCCAAATTCAAGTTCATAGCACATTTAACTTGAAGTTTAAAATGCATTCAACAGTAAATTCAAAACTCGTTGACCAGTAAGTTGAAATCTGATAGAACTTTAAGCTGCGATTGGTGATGACATTTCAAGATCACAACTAAGCACCAAGACTAATGTAAAGATACAAAGTTGGCCTTCGTAAGGATCACATACTATACATGAGTTTTGCAGGACTATTCTACATTTTGAAATTATATTTTTCAATGAAGAATCGATAAACGTACTTAGTAAATTCTGCACATTGAGGGGCAAATCTATCAACGTATTTTATTTTAAATTTGATTAGAATTTGTATTGATTCATCCTTTCGTGGTGATCTGAATCAGTTTGCGTGATATTGCGAAAAACTTTGATAGTTGTAACAGTTATTAATCATTTATCTCTTTGTCCACATGTTACCACTTACATTAAAAATTTCTTGGTGTCACAAAAGCAATCATGGACAACATACAAGAACGCAGAATATGCTACTGGAAGACCGACTGATAGCGCTCTATTCAGGGCATATAAGAGACTTCACCAGTAAACGACCAAGGGGTAGACCTCCACTTTGGTGGACGGACCAGATCAAGAAGCACAGAAAGACAGACAATCGACAAAGAGACGTGGAAAAGAAGGAACGTAGCGAGAGCAAGCGGCACAATTGCCTGAGCTTGTAGACAGACAGACAGACAGACTTGCATTAAAATATACCGTTCATAAAAAGTTATTAAAACGTAAAGTTCATTGTTATAAAAATTGGTAATGACTTAGAACCAAAACAAAATATGCCATCCTTCGAACTAAAGATATAAATTTGCCGCCGGTACGTATAGCTACAGGTTGATTTTGATAAACAGCTGTAAATTATACACGTCAGACGGCGTTTTTTACCATATTACCAGTATTATCATCATCGGAAATCATTAGCTAGCGTAAGATGCCTTTTACTGGTTATTTGCTGGAGAGCTACAAATACATTTAATTGTGATGTTCACTTGTGGATGTCATTACATGGACAAACCAGGATCGCTAGACTAACTATAACATTCACAGGTCAAAATTCTTAACGTGCAGAATTCTTAACGACCGGCATGAGTCTAAACATGATTTAATGGCAAGACAGAACATATACATATCTATGCCTTAATTTTGGTACCCAAGAAGCGTATTCCAATTTTTGGGGGGTCTACAAACGTCTGTTAGTTATAGTACCTCCAAATTCCATCTCAACATACTAACTAAAATTTAGATCTTGCAGGAAAGTAGTATTTAAGCCATTTATTGAAGGTGTTTATTTCCGCTTAATACAAGTATAGAGCCTGTCTTCTGTTTATAAAAGAAATTGCATGCATCAAATGCTTCCTCTTCACAAAATGTATTACTTAACACATTTCCACCGACGTGTTGGAATCCTCTCCTGCACGATAAAATCGCCAACAATTTTCCCTTTCCATGCAAATTAGCTGACTGTGACAAGTGCTTGGCACACAGCTTTGGATTTCGGATGCGTCAAAGGCCACCTTTTTTACATTAGTACGACAAACTAACGATACTAATAATGAATTGTTTAAAGGTAGGATAAAATCACAAAATAAGATGGCTCAAATGAGCTTAATAACAAACCAGAGGGAAAAATGACCAGTTTAGAACCTTGAAAAGCTCTCAGTTTGCGATACTATTAGCCCTTTGTGACACAGAAAAGTATTCAATGACAACTTACCGACGTAGTATGTGTACTCTAAGCAGAGGTCACGGTTGCTGACTGACAGTGATGAAAGGAGTTGACAAAAAATCCCTGAAGACTCCTAAATAGCCATCCAATTAAAAAATGGGCAGGAAATCCCTTAAGCTTCATAAAATTTAGATTTAAAATCGTGTTATCGTATCCGTTTTGGTTCCCTACTAGGACCAAATTGAAAATTATGAATATGTAGTCACATTTTGTCTGCATGCAATCCATGTTGATTGCATCATTTAGGCATGTTTAAGCTATCAAGTGAACTGATCATCGCCCATTACTAACACCTATGAGTTGATTTTGGTGACCTCGAGACGGTTTACCTTCATCTTTATCTATAAAACTGTTCATTAGCTTGGGGCATTTTAACAGTTAAAATTAATATGCTGCATTTCTACATATGCGATAGAACCTTTGGGTTTGAAATATCCAGAACGACCGCCGTATTCCTTGTTCAGGAGTCATACAGTAGGCTTTCAACTGGGCTGGTTTGAGAATGATGTCATATGGAATTCTAAGACCCTGTCTGATATTGTACACCTTGCAAGTACAGACCAAAAGGGACAAGAAGCTGTAGTGACAAATTTACTAAAGTTTTAGTGTGCGGTCAAGATCTGAATTGCTTTCGTATCTCAGTACTTTAGTATGAAAAGTATCGCTTTATTGAATAAAAATGATTGATATATTAGCAAGTTGGGAATGTATCTAGCTCACAACTGTACGAAGTAAGGAACATTTGTCAAATATACGCAGTATGGGAATTCTATCGTATACTTTATAGTTGAAACCTTTAAAACATGAATAGCATTGCGTGGTGATTTACGTAGAACTTTCAAAAACGAAAGAACTAGTGTCACGATCGTGATCATTTTCGCAAGCCCATACCAAGCAATTTCACAACGCCTACAAAGGCCTTACAAGGGCCAAAATCTAAACTATGACTTGACAGACTATTCAGTGGAGGAGGGCGTCGCTGCTGCTAAATCGACAATGGGAGGATCCCAGTAGGCCGCTACCGAGGATCCCAGTAGGTCAGTAGTAGATCCCAGAGGATCCCAGAAGGCCACTAGTAGATCCCAGAGGATCCCAGTAGGCCAGTAGTAGATCCCAGAGGATCCCAGTAGGCAGCTACTTGGTTTTCAGAATGGTACTTGAAGAGATTAGGCGTCCTCAAACCGGATAATATCACAACACGGGCGAACTGCTGCTTGCATGCACATGTGGGGCATACTGCAGTCGCCGCTGTGCACGAGATGCGGCACGGGGGAGCAAGACATGGACTGTATTGTACTGTGATGCCCGCAGACAGTATTAGAGCGCGGCTACCCGATCGTTATTGAAGGTGGGCGTACCTTTAAGCGATGGCTCGACCAAACTAAATTGAAGGTGTGACACACCAAACGAAACTACAACTACTTTTCAAAAGTGGGTACGCCCTGTAGCTATATTATGTCTAAACACGGTATAAAAAGAAATATCTCTAACATTCTAAATCATATTGAGAAGAAACAACAACAGCTTGATTTTATACAAGTATTATAACGTTAGTGGTTCAATTTAAGAAAGAGACATACGTTTTCAAAGAAAGCCAAGTATCAACGCAGTGTTTGGTAGGTTGCGCATAGCAAAAATAATTTCATTGATATTTCGAGAATCTAGAAATTTTTATCTTTCAGTTCACCGTAAACAGAACACCTTATGCTTTTTACAACCCATAACATGGCAACTGACACAATTCAAAATTGTGCTATTGCACCAATTTAAATACATACGTCATACCGTTCGGGGGCTGACAATAGGCGCCAGCGTCTTTGGATCTGGAGCTAATAGATCGATTGGTAAACCTACTAGTTTTCATACCTAGAGGGCAAATATTCTTACAGCTGTTAGCTTGAATCCAAGCCTACTAGGTCCATGTCAGCTGACAATCTTAAAGTAATACAGTCCATATGGAGTTAAATGGTAAACATAAACAGTTCCTAATGAAGATGTCCCACAGCTTTTTTTCAGTGACAATATTGGCTCACAGTCTAGAGAAAGTTGGGAACTACTTGTTTAAATTGGCTGCCGTGTACGCAAAGATAGGTGATAATTCTTCGGGCTGTGCGCGTTTCGTTTAAAAACAGGAACAGAATTTTTGTATCCTCAAAGGTTTAGTGATCAGACCTAATCTACGTAAAAGAAGAACACGTCTGCTTTCTGCATGAAAATATCTTTCTCTTAATCTTTTGCAGTGATGTCAGTAAATATACCATTATGTATCCTCCTTCTGATAATGAGGGAATGTGCTGTAATGGAAGAGAATCTTTGTCGGTATCAGGCAATGAGTCTGTTCTGCAGATATAAGGTTTGTAGTGACGTCAATGAATTTCATAAAGTATTCTCCTTCTGACAACAAGGGAATGTACTTCAATATACTGCAATGGTAGGGAAACTTGATCAGTATCCCGGAATGGATCTGTGCTGCAGATAGATACTTATTTTCTCAGACTAATTCAATTGCTTCCGCTATAATTTAGACCATGT
>JAAAKL020004887.1:0-20207 GCA_010016065.2 Carybdea cf. marsupialis auct. non (Linnaeus, 1758)
AGTACAATGTAACATGTATGTATATTGTCTGTAAATAGAACTGTTATGTTCTACTACTGGCTGACATTGTTAAAAAACAAAAGAAGAACAAAAGCAAAATAAAAACTACTCAAATTTTTAAAAAATTAAGTGTTTGATTTAAATTGGCGATTTAAATAAAAAAATCATTTGATTAAATCATGATTTAAATCGGTGATTTAAATCATTTGATTTAAATCGTGCCAACACTGGTCACTTGCAAATGTACCTGTTTCCCGTCATGTGACTCAAGAAACCATTTTGACGTTTAAGAGCTATTTCAAGAATTGCCTTGAGTGCTGGCCTCATTCACACCGAATCAAAAGGAAAGTCTCGGTTTACTTACATTTGTTTCTGTAAAAGTTTCCGCTGATACAAATTTCTTCGCATCGTACCAAAACTATGCGTTGTCCTGTGGATTAAAAAAAATATGATTAGAAGAGAACTAGCAAGCCTAAGCATGCTGTCGGTCGGTCGGTCAGGCGGAAAAGCATACGGCTTCAAACAAACTTCGGATTTTTGACTGCATACATTTTGTGCGCTAGCTTATCCAATCATATGGGGCACAATGTCAGATGGTTTTTCGCAGTTCTACTTTTTGAAGTCCATTTCCCATTACTCATTAAAGCAAATCATGAGCTTCGACGATAATCGCTCCATTTCTACCAACATAATCTACACCTTGCTGCATACGCAACCTCTCTGTAACTCGGACTTGTGCTTTTGCTGGAAAAACCGGTTAAAGCTTAAAGCGAATGATGTTTGCCTGTTTCACTGACGTTCGAGACGGTATGGTTAATGCTGCAAGAACAGGCCTTCAATCAAATACGTCAAGAGCTATGATCTGCTTGAAATAATCACTTGGAAGAAAAAGTTCAGCAATACCGCAAACTTCGTGTTGCAAACCTTACTAAAGTTGTTTACAAAGACAAGTAGTCGCTGTGGCGATTGACGTGTTACCGTTAAACAGTTTAATATTTAGTATAGTTGATCTGTAAATCAAATTCCTCAAAGCACTTGAGACATCAATTAATTTCATCATACTTTGGGAACATTCCTAAGCAAATATATGAAGGTTCCGGACGTTGAGAAAACTTGGATCAGTGTTTGCTCCTTAGTCACCTTGACCAAATATCTATAATAAACTGGCAATACATCATAAACAAACGTTTTTCGGTTTTTATTCTCTTTCTTGTTGATTTCTTAAGGATTCGGTGACTTAAAAGATACCAAAATAAAACCAAAAAAATGTAATGTCACATTTTTGTCGATCGCCGGTAATCTGAGTACTGTATCCTTAGTTGTTCCAAAGGAGCACTCTGTTGATATATCCATAGGACGTAACGTGTTTAGAGTATTTTACACAACTGCACCAGAGGCACTTCTACTTTGGCTTTTTGCTTTGCAGCAAGCATAAGAACCAGTTTCCATTCTTTCGCTCAAGAAAAAACAGCCGCAGTTACGGTTGTCTTCCATTCCCTCCTTTGCCGTAAACTTCATTTTGTGTGATGTTAAGCGATCGTTCGTCGACCAAATATGTAGCTGTTTTGCCTCACAACATCTTGCGTTGATCTTCAACAGCGTATTTGGTGTGTGATTGAACGCTTTCCTGAAGCTCTAAGACATGGTATCTGGCAGGTAGCAATATTGTCAAACGCCATGAAGCACGTAAACCAGCAATTCAGTACATAAAACAATGAATTTTGCTCTCACATTTTCTGGGGAGAGATACAATTAAAAGTACCCTAGCTTTTTAGAGAATACCAGTACAAGCATCGTGAAACTGATCTATAAGTTTGGAGACGGAGACATTGGAAGGCCAAGAATAGCAAATTGGCTAAGTCACAATTTGGCCTGAAGCTGCTGATCTATTAGAGCATAGGTTTTTTTTCTTTATTCAGATTACAATTTCGCAGTAACCTAGTTCAACAAACTGGAAGTCTTCCCTTGCCACAAGGGTTAAAAAAGTAACAGTATAAAAGAGGAAACCATGCTTTGATGTAGATCTGAAACCACCTACAAATTGGTGTCTCCATGATCACCATTAACTTGGCCAAATCCGTTCGCACATTATTTATCACAAACGTTCATATACAGTACACAAAAGCTGCCTGGTATCTAAGGCGCATTGAAAAACAATGGTCTTAAGTCAAGAGCAGAGGTAATAGGTCTAGTACTACTAGAATAAAATGTCAGGTTTGAAGCTAATAACATGGGATTGAAAGCTGCTAGTGTACAGCTCCCCTCATAGACGCCTGTGTGCGGCAACACTTTGAAGGATACCTTACCTCCTTCAGTAAAGATACTACAAGAATACTTCCCAGGTCTTTTCTTAGTAAACTGAAATGAGTAAGGTCTTATACCCCTCCTCTTCCCACCAATGTCCTTCTCTATAGCAATATATATATCAGCCATCTTGAACAGCCCCTCCTGAAGCTTCATTGAGAAGGTTCTTGAATACATTGCCCTTGGCACTTGTTCTTTGCACACTATCTGCAACCATGCTTCTTATGTTAAGACTCCTGATATCAATATTATCGATCATATGTAATCCAAACAGAACATTCTCTTTTATCTTTTACACCATTTCCCAGTGAATTGTGCAATGTACTAATCCTCTAACTTCATAACCAATTTTATACCTGCCTCTTTGAAGGGCATACAGAAATTATCAACTGCAAGATATCATATCCTTTCACAAATTGTGTAGTTTGTGGATATACTGGGTCATAACATGCCATGGCTGACATAATGACTCGATGACACCTCAAATTTACTCGGCACATGATTAACTAGATTCTGGTGTGATTTATTAAGTATATAATCACGTTTGCTCTTAAGTAAAATGGGAGGAAGCTGGAATACTGTACAACAAAACAATTCCAGGCCAAAGATCTCCACTCATGATACATTGTTCAAGTATGTTAAAAAATGATGCACTGTGTGCTTTCCTTGGTGAATACCTTACTTATCCTATTGCAACTCTTGATGAATTATTGCACATTTTTTTATCACAGTTTACGGTTGAGGACAAACTTGTTTGAAATTTATGGCATTTCTGATCATCAGATACCAACCATTTGGGTTTATGTAGTGGAATCATAGATTGATCAGAATGTATGGCCCAAGTCCTGGACAGAGCATAACACCAGTAGAAGATTACATGCCAGAATTGTTCACAAGCAAAACTGGCATAATTTATATGGAATTGGCCTACAACATTACCTGGCTAGTTTAGACCCTGGGATTGTTTCCTAGAGTGGGTATCTATTTTCTTCCATTTCAAAGAGGTACTTTGTTTTGAAAGTGACAAGTACAACTGTCTGTAGTCCACTTTCCACATCATTTAACCCAATGGGGGACTATAAGAACATCAATTTCAAAATGTCCACTCTGTGGGCATGCATTGAACAGTGTATCAAAAGCATCTTTCTATGCATGTGGGGGGGTGTAAGCACTAACAAGGCTGAATCTGTGACAATTTGATATAGATAATCAGAATTGGGCAATGTGGCATTTGGTAGTTCCGATGCAATCTTCAACTCCCAGAAGAAGCTCACTATTTAGAAGCTTGTCTCCAGGACTTAAATTAAGAAAAAGTAGCACTTCAATTTCGTTCTGGCAAAGAGGAAGGAAAAGGCACACTCCGCATGGAACAAGCTAATCAAATCACAAACTCAACACACTCATGCCAGTGAACATTTTTTTCCACAGCAAACGGGAACATTTTGAGTAGAAACTGGCCATTCATGCTGAACCAAGCAAAAATAAACAGGATATCCACTACATGGCACATTATACCATTTAAAAGGATCAAATGTCCTCATCTAACCAGATACATTGCAACAATTATGATGACAATGTTCAATTGAAACTCTGTATGGTCAGGTGTTTAATACCCACAATGGCACAATGATTGACAACAGATAACAATTGCACCAACAGTAACTTTTCATTAATGAAGCATCAAAATGCCTGGTGCAGGGGCCCAGATGATTCCCTGCAGACTTAAAATAATCCGTTAAGATCCAATTGCTTACATTTTTGCCCCTGACAAAGAATGTTATGCAATAAGTAGAGAAACAAATCTTTATACTAGCATAACTATTAAGATTCCCAAAGAAAGAACAAATATTTGTCAATATGTCAATGAGTCAAAAGTTAAATTTGATTTTCTAATCAATGCTTCTGAGATGCACTTTACAGTGATTAATGTGTGTTGATAATGACAATGGTGAGAGCTAACAATGGCCTCCTAAAACCCTCATTTGCAATTGTGGGTTATCATTGCTATCAGCTTCAACTCTGAGTATTGCTTGCCCCACAAGGCCATCAATATGTTTTCATAGTACAGGTCCAACAAAACCCATTTGCCTTAAATAAAATCAATTACAGCTGTGTTAACGATTAAAAACTACTAGAGTAACTACTACTTGTTGATACAAGTAATTTGATTCAGAAATTAAAATAATTCTATCTTCATATCTGATTTTCATATACATATAATACTAACAGTTATCATGTAAATAATAGATACTCACCAGTAAGAATACTTTTTGCAACAGTGGATGCCAAGCGTCCCATTAGATGGCCTGAGCCATCAATAACGATGACCTAAATTTGATGATATCAACAAAAAAATTGATCAGCCTACTTGCACTAAAAACCAATATGTCTGCAGTTGGTGGCAATGACACACTCAATCAACTTGGAAGAAGATACATACTTGTACTGCACGATTGGGAATACTTTTACTTGCACTAAAATTGGGTTTTGGAAGCCTCTGCTCATAAAAGTATATAATTAGGGGACCACGGAAATATAAGAATTAAGACAAATTCTGCATGCCCCTGATGCACAAAAATACAAATACATGATTTTGAATTTTGGTTGCAAGTTAGAACAGCTGGGAAATTAATGGTGATAGAAATGTGCTCCTACCCGACCATCTTCATAAAAAGTTCAAGTTTCAGGTACAAAATATGCCTAGTGAGAGATGATGATGGGTGAATGATGAGATCTATTTATAGAAAATGAAAGGTGTCTTGAAATCAGAGCAACTTGTATTACCTGAATCTTCTGTTGATTTATGTGACTGAAAGTGATAAACATTTCAGACAAAGTAAAATGAAAAAATTCTCTAATCAGAAATGAAAATGTGGGAGGATCACAAGTAATGGAAAGAAAATTGTAAACGGCCTAATACACAAATCAAATACACAAGTATACTTCAGATTAGATGTTCTACTAGGTATACATTCTAGGTATATAAACATATGTACTAGGTACATAAATAATACAAATAAATACATTAATAATAAATAAATAAATAAATAAATAAATAAATAGTGCAGGTGCAACAGCATCTGGCTGAACAACATTTAAGCAGTATTTGGCATTTTGAAACATGACAGTTTTTCAACTCTTCAAATTGCCTGTTCTGCTAATATAAAGGTGTTCTTTTCAATGCTGTATGCATATATACTTCCTAAAACACTTTTAATTGCATTTGACACACTTTTCTGACAAAACGCATCATAAGATTAGCAATACAAGAATAACTACTTGGCAACTGATGCAACCATTCTAAATTTGACTAAACATGGTGATACTTTCCTGCCACTAATACCATTACAAAGGTTCTCAACCATACTCTCTAAGAAACCCCCAGTCAAAAGATGCAACTCCTCACATCTCTAACACTAGAACAGCCAATATCATACCTACTTGACTACTAGATTAAGTATGTGAATCAAGACATTGAATACTGAATGGAATATGTGCAGAAAACAATACTTCTACCACACAGTGGAGAAAGTCACAACAAAACTCTGAAGATACATCAAGAAATAGGGTTTATTGTCTTGCTATGGTCACACTATGACTTTCTATTGGTTTGAGTTCACACACTAATACAGGAATGGGCATATTACTCCCTTGCCTATTTTTCCAGAAGAATAATTTGCCATAGGAGATTTTATCCATACACAAAACTAAATAGGGATGCAAGCTCTTGACAGTAGAATAGCTCATATAGAATAGTTTACTTGGATAGCTGTGTACGTGTGTTGTCCTGACCCCCACCCCACCACTTCTTATAACTTTTGACGAGACACTGAAATGGAACCAGGCTTCACGTGTTCCTGCAGATCATTACACGAGTTTTATAGCTGGCAAGAACACGCAAAAAAAATATAAGAAAACTAGTCTGATATCTTAATGAGAGAACCTATACTGAAAGAGTACAGAAATAGAAAAGCAATTCTGTAGAACTATGGGCCATCAAAGAAGGCAAAGTTTTAAAAAATCGCGAGATTGTGAGCGGAGGTAACGGGCCCAATCGGTTTCTGACTCGTCAGTGTTGATACTCTTACTACTGTACTGCTGATCGTAACACATCATCCACCAATCATTTGGCTATTTTTGAGCTCACGAGATAACGTTGGGGATGCAGTTAATTCCCCTAACTACCGGCGCCTTAACTACTTTAACTAAATCACAATAGGCAAAGGGAGAACAGTAATACTGCTTGGCTATTATAAGACAGAAAGTATGAAGTGGTCACTGAAGAAGCTTCGTTGAGCATTTGAAGTTTTGGCACTAAATAGCAATGAGACCATATATAAGGCCCTTATCCTTGCTGAGACCTCAAATCATCCTGTGATATATACAAACAAAATTTCTCGAGATAAAAATATAGAAAATGTTCAAAATCATTGGTCTTAATGTCAACGGGCCCAGCAATACGGTAGACTATGCGTGACATAGGCCCGGTTAAATAAGCCTTGTTTGACTGACGATTTTGTATGTGAACTAAATCAGAATTCGGGACTTGAAGATGAAGTATTCAAAGAAACAGTAGCTGAAGACATAAGCCCTGTATCTGTCAATATAATAACCAACCTTACTAAACCCCATGCTTGGTGTTAAACTTGCACTGGAAAAGGAGTTGAACATGCATGTGAGAACGGATCAAGGCAACTCGGCCCAGTCTTTTTTCCATCTTTAAAACACAGGGAGCCGTTTACTTTGAAATATCGATCACTAAAATGTCTTGATTTGAGAAGTGCAATGACATGTCGGCACTTTCCTTCCGTTGCTCCTTCAGATTTAAATGAAAAGAAAGATTATCGTCCTCTTTCAGCATAACATTGCATTTTGAATAGAAGAGGTGGCTGGAAAATCTCCTAGAGCATCATACAAAGGGGTCAGGAAGAAACTAACATTTGATTATTAAATCAACAACATACGTACTCATTAAACTTCGTCACGAAAATACTGATCGTCATATGTTGTGTAACGTTTGTAGTTACTAAATGCAAGGACGTAGCCACGGATGGCCTATGGTCCACATGATAATATTGACTTTCTTTGTTATCTTAGTTTTAGTTATTCAGTTTTCAATTCAAAATAAGTGAACGACATCGATCAATGATACTAAAAGCTTTAGAATATCGTAAATGCTCTATTGAGCGCCTTGGACGCTCAATTTTAAAAAAATTAAGTTTTACAGTGGGCGCTTAATGGCGAGGGGCACTAATTCGAGAGGGGCGCTTATTTTAAAAGACCAACTTTAGCGCTGAAAGTTTTTTTGAACAAGATAAATGTTTCATGAAAGGAATATGATTATCATGTTTTGAAGTATATATCCTCATCTTCTTCTTTATACTCGTCCAACATGAGTTCTTCGTTCATTGCCTCTTCGATATCCAAATCGGTTACATTTTCAGCGTTAGATAAACAGCCGAAAGTCTTCTGCGAATTTTCCATGTCTTTGAAAACTTCCATTTGCGCCTTTAAAAGGTCTTTCCTGCTGCACACGGTTCATTTTATTTGAAACAATGAATCGTCCTCGTCATCGTCCTTCGTCCCAGAATTTGGGAGTATGGTGGCTTGCCCCCAGAAGGAAATTTGGGACGACACATGTTAGAGTGCCAGGAAATGACCTTTTCTGGATGAAATGAAAGGTATTATCCTCATTTTGGCAAAGATGAAACAATCAATGAAAAGCAAAAAGTTGAACGATAACTTCTGTCGCCTCTCGAGGTAAAGTCTCAAAGAAAGAAAGGAAAATGACTGATCATTCACACACACACACACACACACACACGAACACACACACACACCATTTTCTCATCGAATTTAAGCGAATCACAAAATCGATTTTTGAAATAAGTAGGGTGGATACGACCCCCATTCCACCCCGTGGCGCCGCCACTGATCATAGCGGTTTTCTTAAATCTTTAAAGGGGCCTAGTCTTAACGAAAGGCAACCTCTAGATATCTGATAATAAATGCCGTCCGATTAATTTTTATTAATTTCACAAGGACAAAGTCAAGTCTCATTGTCTCTCTTTAAATACTGTTATGAAATTACACCGACTAAATGTTATTAAGAGTAGAATACACTCAAGGAGAAGCAATCAAATGCAATGAAAGGGACCACGGAGCAAAACTATCTTAAAGGAAGCGTTAGCGAACAGCGATGAAGGTGGCATAGATTACATTATTGGTGTTATTCTCGAATTGGGTTCTGAGTCGATAAGAGGGAATCAGAAAGCTGGTGAGTTCATCAAACCTAAAAAGGGAACCAAGAGCTCAGGAACAAGCAGATAAATTACTAACTTTTCCTATCCTGTGGCTAGTATAACGACAACTGAAGGGTATCAACTGCACACTAAAATGACTGAAAATCCTGAAAATTCGAATGTTTTGCGAAGAGCTTATGATTTGCAACATGCAGTGGTGCAAGCAAGAGATAATGAATTAGGGGGGCGGGTTGATAAAAACAAAAGTTTTTATTTTATATACTAGGAGACAACGGGATTCATCTGGCTACCCAAGCCAACCCAAACCATAGTAATGGCATATTATAGCACATTTATGATGAGATTTCATTCCAACTGGATACACGCACGCGATCTCGCTTACCCTGTTTAACTTGTAGATGACGTGATCCTTAAGTGACACAAGGCCTTTGTGGATTAAACTGAAAAAGTCACAAGTTCTTGTAAAACTTTCATAAGGAGATAAAAGAACTTCAAATATCAATGGTGGCACTAATTGTTTATATATTCCTCTCATAATTAACAGAAAGCCATTTTGCATCCTTTAATGGCTTATACATTTATCTGGGGTATATGGAATTTGATTTCTCCTTTTGCTGATATTGTACCGAAAGACGTTGGCACGGAAGCAGAACTTACTAAGGTGATTATATTCCTTTCCTTCTTGTTTTTGTTCCTTGTCCTGTAAACATTAGGGCTTTTTTGGCAGTTTAAGTGAATTGTGGGATCATTGCTCCTTCTCCTACATGGGAACTTTAGATTCCTTTTCATAAGAATGTCAAGACAAGTCCCCAATAGATATGTCAAGACAACTGTTTTCGCTGTTGAAATCCTCGAAACTTTATGGCAGAAGTAACTTGACGTTAAGCAGAGGTGGCTTTAGGGGGGCCGATCGGGCCATGGCCCGAGGCCCTGAGCCTCCAAGGGCCCCCGTAATTCAATGTCATGAAAGGCAGGTGTACGTAAAATTATACCCATTAACCCAGAAAAGGGAACGCTTTGCCTCCAAACGATTAATAGCATTGTCATACCTAAATTGCCACCGGATTCATGACGTCATAGGGCTTTGGAAACTTTATTTGGCCCAGGGCCCCTCCCCCTCCTAAACCGCCACTGTAAGATAAGATATCGGATCTTAGAACGTATAAGGGAATGAAGGCAATGTTGACTTTCTTGTGCACTATGGCAGAGAACAGCCGGCCAGCATTTCATAATCAGATGATAGTTAGACGTTGTCTTTTATCAGTAGTAACACTGGAACGGAATTTAAAGAAATCCACATCGTCCTATATCCCTAATCAAAGTTGTAATTGATTGATAGGACAGCAAAGATTAGAACTTCCCACCATATCACTACACCTGAGAAATAAAAAGTGTATGCGGTAACTAAAATTGATGACAAAAGGTTCGTTTTTGTCCGAAATTCAATGGTAAAATCGCCAGGGTTACACGGCATACAGCAGTGACATGTTGAAGCTCATTTGAGGATAGCGTTGGCAATTAAAAGGAAGGCAAGAACAGCAGTGGCGACTTTGAAGGATGCAAGGCCCTGGGCCGAAAAAGTTTGTGGGGCCCTTAGACGTCATGTATTGCAAGGAAGCTCAGACATGATCGTACTGGGGAAGTTCCTGAGACATTTTATTCCTTCCAGTGGATACAGTTTTGAGTTTTCACGTACTTCCATCAACTTAATATATGCAGTCAGACACATCCTTTTTTCTTAGAATTGAGTCGCGGGGCCTCGGGCCATGGCCCTGTCGGTCTCCCCCTAAAACCACCACTGAAGAGCAGTCGTGTACAACACAACTACCTAGCCAACGACACTTGAAATATATCAGCAACATTTTGAGATACTTCATCTCCCATAGCCCTTAGGATCGGTGGCCACTGTAGTTTGGTCTGGTATCTTTCGATGAGACACTAGGATGCAGAGTCAGAATTCATTAACAATCACTATGACTGAGTTTTGCTTTTCAGCGGGTGCACAGGTACACTTACGTATCTAAATAGACTTGTTTGTGAATAATGAAGTACTCAGACTAGTGGAAGCTAAAAAATTTGTCGTTACTGGATAACATAATGTTAAGGAATATAAAGAGTTGATCCACAGGCCCAAAAAATTACACTATTCCCTTTCTATCCACATTTTTACCTCAGCATCAGTATTTCTTGACTACTTAATCAAATTTCCTGTGAAATAAATGCTATATGCTCTATGATAGTTAGTTTTGTTTAAGAGTTAAGGAATTTTATGTACTGTGCCATACCTAAGTTTAGAAAACAGGGCCATAATTGTGACAGAAGTATTGAGGAGGCTACATTTTGAAATCAAGGGAGTGGGAAAATGTCACCCACCATGATTTTTCACGCAGAAAATGTTGAAAATCTGCTCCTCAGAAACGGTCTCTGAGGCACATTCTGACATATATAAATGAAAAGCTATTTTTATCACAAAGTATTTACAAAAAATACTTTGACCCCAAATATTTGCGGTTCAGCCCCCTAGCCCTCCCTACAATTACGCCCCTGGAAAATATCTTTGTAAATAAGGAAATAAGTGTAAAATGTCTAACGCTGACGTGAGACTATTTTCACTGAGACTTGGAAGTAGTTGAAGTGGTGGAAAGACTAGTCACCCCTTAGTATGCAAATGTAAGCAAAAAGGAGCTTGTAATCCCCTTAGTATAGTATGTGCTGTATTAAACCCATTGAACTTAAAATTAAAAATAAGTTTATTTGATTAGTTCGATTTTGTTTGCAGCAAACATATGTGTCCAAGTTGAAGGAGATCGTTGTGTTATAAAACCATCTCAATTTAAAAGGAGTCACAACTTTTTCTACCCGAATTTTAAATCTATAAGATTCGGCCATATTTGATTTTTCTTGAGCAAAATACGGGTATTTCTGATAATTGTCCACTTCTTGCCCGAATTTTGACTTTTCAAAAAATTTGTGCTCCCCATATGGTAAGCCTACATTTAAGGACAAGACACACTTTCTTTATTAATAGGCATACATGAGATTAATGGTCTGATGATATTCAGACCTTTACTGTTTCTGAAGCGGGTACCTGCTCTAGAAAATCAACCCATATCGATGAATTAGGCCCTTTTTGCTGCTCTTTTTAGCGTTGTGGCTTGTTGGACCTGTTGCCTTGTACATTGTTCCGAGTCCAATACCTGTTGTTGGTAGGCTGCGCTCTATCAATCCCAAACAGAGGGAGTTAGGACTATTGTTTGTGATTGGTCAATGTTACCACGTGATTGCAGTGTTTTGAATGTTCTTCAGCAGAAGAAAAAACTATAAAAGTTGAGCACTTGATAGATAGATGCAAAACCCGAAGACAAGTCACTGTTGCAAACGAAGATTTAACTCAAAAGATGGAGCAGTACTTTGACGAATATGATTACTACAGCTTCGATAGGAAAATAGTGGAGCCACACTCAAGGAAAGGACGTTCAAAACGCGAGGCCTCTTTGAACACGAACCGCCAAGTTCCAGCAGGACACGAGAGGAAAGTTATGTTGAAACTTGTTAATTCAGAGAAAAGGAAAAAGATGCCCCTGTTTCGATGAAATGGGTACGAATCTCCCATGTGATGGATGCTTGATATAGAGGCCCTGCGTGCTACCTTTGGATAGGATACTGGATTCGGAATCATGTTTGAGACGAAGCAAATGTTGATCTGAGCGATCACGTATTGCATGTTTAGGAAAATGAAATCGTGTTTGGAACAACAACCTTGACTGCAATTAAAGCCGCCACAAAAGAAGATCGATGAAAGACTTTAATAGCAATGTAGTTCAAAACAGAGCCATGATATCAGACTGTCTCTCGACAATCATGGCCGAAAACGAAGGCACGAGAGAGTACATTAATATCTTTCACATGCCTTATCGCCATTTTTGAATGCGATGGTGAAGCTAAGAAGTAACTTGATCCGTTTGCAAGTGGTTTTAGTGTAGTTAGATATGTTATATCATTTCTGTTACTTGAGCCATGAGAATACGGGTTGAACCAGGAGTACTTGATTGTTGTACCTCGTGTTTGCCTTTCGTTTCATAGCTTTGAAAGCATCCTGATTGATAGTTCAGTTCAAGTAGAACGGGAATCTCTTAATTCACGCGTTTCAAGGGTGCATGGGAAGGGGTAAGGTACCCTCAGAAGTGAACTACACCCAATGATGGCTACGTGGGTGTAAAAATTACAAAATGTTATCATATATTGATACATCGAGAACTGCTGCACTTTTTTGCACTGTATCAGTGCACGTTTGATGTGCCTTAGTACAGAGCTTTGCTAATCGGAGTGACGTCTTCAAAGTTAAGAATGGAAGAATGGAATGTTTAAGAATGGAAATACTATCAGTGTAGTCTTAAATAGTACGATACCCGATGTCTCTATTCGATTTATCCTTAGCTGGGATACGTTGCATTCCTGGATTGGGATCTGTGTCTAACAGAGTTATGAAGCTTTATTAACTCAGTGACGTAGGAAATTTGGTAGACAAAAATACCTTATTCAAATAGTTGAGTGCGCTATGTTGACCCAATTCTCCTCAGGCTTCTTTCATAACTGATTCTGTTTGGGCTTGGGGGGGGGGGGGTCTTTTGAACCCATTATGTAACTACCTAACACTATGCCCCACAGTACTTATCACTAGTACTATCCATTGCTAATAAAATGGTGAAAGACTTTGGGTTATCGAAGCTATAACTCTTTAGATATACTTTCCTGTATACCATGGTCACCATTTTCACTTTTGCCTGCAAATTTAGCATTTTTCTTACGGTGAACATTTAAAATCCATTCTGTTGCATCAAATACATAATACACCAAGGGATAAAAGCATCATTTGGCTAACCTTCATTTAAGTGGGCAATTTGAACCGAAAATTAGCCGTTTGTGCTTCTGTTCCTTTTTGCAAATTCATGGTAAAAGTCAGGAGCCAGTGTATTGATTAATCTATCTAAGAGGCTGCTTACATCAGATGGGAGGTGCGACAGTGAAATCAAGAGGAGAGTATCTATTGCAAAAAAGATTTTCTCCAGAATGAGAAATCTTTCCTTTGCAACCTAAATTCATCTTAACCACAAGACTCGGAATTCTAGACTGTTATGTTCTAGCTACTCTGAAATATGGATGTGAGTGTTGGACAATATCCAAAGAAATGGAGGATCGCCTGCAAGCAACAGAAATGTGGTTCCTCGAACGTATGATACGAATTCCATGGAGAAGTCACGCCTCAAACACAGTCGTTTTGGAGCGAGCATGCAGACAACGCATGTTATTAAGTGCATTTAGGAAACAGTAGCTGGAATTTTAGATCACTGTATGAGGAAAGCTAATTTGGAATACCTGTTTCTCACTGGGAAGATAGCAGGAAAGAGAGATGGCGGGCGTCCAAAAACAACGTTTTTGGAGAGCATTGCAACATGGTTTGGAATGGAAAAGATCGCGCTTCTTAGACTGGCAATGGACAGGAATGCCTTGCAGTTCGTGGTCGCCGAAGTCACAAGATATGGCACATGAGGAGGAGGAGGAGTACTTCCTGTTTTAGCCGATTTTTGGCCACACTATAGCTTGGCAAACGACAATTTTGAACAGGTATGCCAAAAATTTAAGCATCAGAATAACAATATTTGATAACAAATAGAATAAAAGTAAAAGTTTCAAATCTTTTTACCACCAAGGGTGTTTGAACTGCTAGGGTGGTGCCAGGAGGCTGTTACTCCAAAGATTTAATGAGATACGCACGAATGAGGTGCAATCTTAAAAGATGCACCTAGCTATAATCTGCAATTGATTGGATTAGCAAAGATTCGTTTGACAGACAAAGGTGCAACGACCACAACAGTGAAGCAAAGCAACATCACTATACGAACCTATGAATATTTCCCCTCTGAAATTAAAGGCAAAACACCTATTTTGCACTCAAATAGCCATCGAGGTCACTCTTAGCCCTCTCTTCAAAAACATAACAAATGCAACATTTTTTGCTAGTTTCCAATTAAATAGTAAGCATGAAACTTATGGCATCATAATTGATGCTCCAACTAAAGCACGAAGCCAGAAAGAAGACTAGATCCCACGGCGATTTTATCGAAATAACAGGCTTTATTCACAGAGCACACCCGAATTAGTCAACGTGGCAATATGGCAAAGAACGTCCCAGTTCAAATTGGAAAGAACTCCTTGAATATGCAAAAGAGAACAACTTTGCGCTAACTAATAACCTATTTTCCCTTAAAGTCCGTAATCGAATCTCCTGGACATCCCAAGAGTGTACGTCTTAGTAGGGATGGAGCATTACGTATAAACCAATCAGAAGTCTATTATACTGCATCATCGCATGTCTATAAAAACAAAGGTCTCTTTCTAGATACTGTAACCCGCAAGGTAGAGTAAGTTTAACCAAAACCCAAGCCAATGACATTAGGGTCAACGCGGTGCGTCGAGTATAGTTTCGAACTCGACTATAACTGTAATTGCAACAAAGTCTCTTCACCACACCAAATCAATATACAAACGTAGAAAATATACTGAATGCAACAACCCACGGTGAGAAGGTAGAAGTAACAATCTTATAATTAAATTGCGAAGGAGTAGAAGTAGGTTGAAGTAGTTAATGCTTGATGTGGATGAAGATGCAGTGAAAATAGGAGTCGAAGCGGTAGTCGTTATAGCGGTAGTAACAGTTGTAGCAGTGTAGTAGTTCTAGCAGTTAACCAACTAGAATGGAAAAACGATACATACCAGGATAAAATTGTGTAAGTAGAAAGTAACGTAACCTAATGATTGAACGTCCATGTAAATGAAAATACAACGTACAGAATCACTTAATCACAGAATAATGTATGCAAGCTGAGAACCAAAACTAAACTTAAAGGTACGCAAGCGAATAGGGCAAGCGGTAGTGACCTTATCACGCGGACAACAAGAAATAGTGTTGTAAAAAAAAGTCTCACGATGAGAAGTTGTGCATCACATAAAGCCTGCGTTCAGCTAAACAGCTAAAAGAGTATTTTGGATAGTAATTACTTCTGCAAATTAGACAAAATGATTTGGGCACTTTACTCTGCAAACGGACGACTTAATTTTGAAAAGAAACATGACAGACCACATACTTGGTCCGCCTATCTTTAACCAAAATGAATATATTGTTGCTATTTTCAATTCTTGAGCATGCAACATAAACCTGGCGATGCGAAAAGCAAAAACTGCTTACATCTATTTCAGCAACATATAACATAACATTCCGCCTTGAGACTTATTTATTGTCATTGTAAAAGTGAGTCTCACTGAAAATGCAGACCCTTAATTTCAAAGGCAAGATCAGTTGGTATAAATGGAATTCTTGAGATTACTCTTTCCTCTCCTGCATTACACCCAGTCATGAGCTTTGCTATTATCATATTGCTCTTTACAAATAATCTTGTTCTATTGCAGAGTCGTGAAGCATCAAGGTTCCTCAAAAGCATAAATAGTGCCCAAATTTTAAATTACAAATTATATGGTGGAACTCCTGCTTGAGGCCGTCTCTATTTTGTTCTCAGTTCTGGCGAGCTGTCCTCTCAGGTGTGTTTTCATTGGCCGATGCTCTTCTAAGTTACTCCATCTTGTTACTCTGGTAGGAGTGTTTTCATTCAGTCTGGCCTTGCCCGTGCTTGCCTCTCTGCTTATCTACTTGCCTGAAGTGGCCTGGTGTACTTTGAGATTGTCTTTCCTGTGACATAGAAAGATGTTTTGTCTGTCTTTGATTGAATACAGTAAGATAGGTGAAATAGTTTGAAGATAGCAGTTTTGGTCACAAATTTGAATGTAGAAAGAGTGGTGTGAATGTAAAGGCGACGAATGCTATACGAAGTCAGCTATCTATGTTGAAAGAAGTAATAAGAATGTTAACTCTAGAAGGAAACAGCCTGGCCAACTTGCTCCTAGGAGGTACTTGCAAAGCTCTTTCCTGCTCTAGCTGTCGCGAATGACAAACCAAAAGAAACAGCGCCGATTCGCAGGCAGGCTGGTGAGTGGTAAATTGAAATGCTGAGGTCGATTAAGGCCAATGCTCTATCTAGTTTATTAGAAGTCGTAGGTCACTTCTGAGATCACTCGTCTATGGTTTTGGGGGCTACTTTTGTGGAAGGATTACTGAAGTAAACGTTCTAGATTAAAGGCTTCTTTCCTGCGTTTTATCCCTGTTTGACCTCCAGCGGCCTCCAAGGTTATTGTCAGAGGTTGCAAATCCGCCAACAACCTACCCCTGGTCCAGGAGAGTGTCCATCGAAAGTTTCATCAAAATCGTTTTGAGATTTCCCTTCCTGTTGCATTTGCTATCAACTCTTCCACTATTCTCCTATTCTTAGTGCTTTATAGCCTCCTTGAATCCATCCAATGAAATTAACCTTCTCCTCTCTTACGATCGTTTCCAATAACATGGTCATCCCAGGCCTTTCCCCTTTGATGATTCTAAACACCTTTCTATACTGTAATAATCGTCAATTTTCCCTCTGCTCTGTTGTCTTGTAGATCTCATTTTATCCCTTTATGAAACACTCGTGCAGCATTTCTTCAATCGAACGTTTCTCCTTTTAATCTGTATTTTGAAGGTACATGCCTCGGTACAGTAGTTTAGTAAAGTCTGGTTTATGTTACACATTGCGTTATCTATACTTTAATTGCCATTTATATTATTTTTTTATATATTATTACAATTGCCGTTTATCATGTATCATGACCACTCTCCTTTCTACCTTACCGATGTTTATCCTCTTTGTCTTGCCCATATCTGTAATACCCTAAATTACAGCAATAGAATCAATATACGTGTTTCAACTCATTACTTTCAGACATTATGGTTGTGGCTATAAGAAGGTGCAATATTTACTAATCGCATAGTTTGAATCCAGTTTCAGTTAATTTCCCGTACCCTCGAACATATTTTGTATTCCCAATCTGATCAAAAAACGTAAGAGTAGAACATGCAGAAAACTTATCATCTGGCGATATTGCTTTTGTATTTTGTAGTGAACAAAGATGATGGATGCGCCGAGGACACGTGCCATTGTGACAATGCCCTTGCCAGATGTGTTACTGGAAAGAAATACCATATGCAGTATAAGTTCCAGAGATTAAAAGGAGACTGTTGGAACAGCTCCAAAAATATCAGGGACGACAACGATACAAAAATGAAGCTGTCAAGACAAGTTAATATCACAATAGGTCCATAAAAATGAAAATAAATGGATATGAACTTGAATGATTTCCATAGACGAAGTTTTCTCTGTCATTGTCATCATAGTATATCTTGTAAACATTGCTTGTCTAAGGCTACTTTCGTTTTTATTGTGTGCGCAGTAGTTTGTCATTCGGTGATTCAGGTACACAAAGATAAACTCAGATGAAGCAATTCTAAGGTTTTAAACAGTATTAGGTTTTAAATTTAAGAAACTTTAACTTCAATAGGCAATAAAAACTATAAAATTAGCCGTTTGCAGTTTATTCCTATTTTGGTCGATTTTCTACCACACTACAACTTTTCAAACTTAAATTTTGGGAAGATCTGCCTAAATATTTTCACATGAAAAACAAATTTTTGATAACACAAGTAAGAGTTAAAAATTTGAAACCTAACAAAGTAGGGCTGTAAATGGTAGACAACAGTTTGCTAGGGATGCTCCAAAAGCTAAGTTAAACCACAGTTAATAGAAGTCTATGAACTATAATCAAACACCATTCTTAATGCGACGTTTATGAGCGTTCTAAACGAATTGATCTATTTGAATACATTTAGACCAAAGGAAAGAGGGATTTAAAGTAGCTCGAGAAGTTAATAGCTGCTTTTGTACTCCACATGATGTCTTGAGTATATACGTATTGAATGAAACCCGTGGAGTGACAACCTTATATCACTATCTATGTTTCACTATCTATGTTTTGTGTGCTTCTATGATGGCGACGACAATACAAAATATTTCAGACGCTTCATAACACCACTTCCCATCGATACCTTTCGAGAGGTCAACCAGTTTACATTCAGTCTCATCACTAACGTACCAGATGATGCAGTGACAAGCTCGACCAAATACTTTCTCTTTGTGTTTTTCGGACTTCTGAGAAGTAGCTGTTGACCTATAACATCTTTGATTGCGCTACAGATACATTTTAGGGGTATTCTAAAAGCGCCTCATTCAAAACTTATGAGAGAGATAGGAAAGTGGCAGGACTTCCGTGTTCCCGTTTGGGAACTATCGGCTTAGAGGTATGCTAAACACAAGCATCACTTATTTGCAGAGAATGATGGTGAAGTCCCCTCGGAATTTGACACGTGCACACAGCAATTGACAAAATTAGTGAAATTTATTGGCAAATCTGCAGATATACTCTTAGCAGTCTGAATATTTACTGCTGCATTATCTTAAGAAAATTCGTCCAAACACGCCGCCCCGAGACTGCTAAGTTTAACAATCCTATGCATTCATTGGAGGTTGTTACGTAAATTAGATTGTAAGGTGTTAATATCTGTTTTGTTAACAATAGCTAATTAGCTAATGAGAAAATAGTTGTTTACGTTTGAAGCTCGAGTCAAGACGATGTTTTTCTTGCTTTCGATTACTTGGGTTCTTTGGCGGATCGCTTGGTAATATACTACATAAATTTGGTGCCTTCGACCAGGATGGCTCGGGACGTGAATTACTTAAGGAAACAGCTCGCTGCGGCCGAAACATGGGCAAATAGGGGAATCGAGAAGATTGGCAAACTACTTGGGGAAACTGAAACGGATACGACGAAAACATTGATCAAATTGGAATTAGACGATCTCGCTTTACGGGAATCAAAAATAAATGAGCTACTGGAGGAATTAGTCGGGAAAGTAGAAGTAAAGGACGTACCAGGGGAGATTATGGGAATGGATGAGATTCTGTCGCAAATAAAGGAGTGTAAAGCTAGAGCTCAAACGATTTTAAAGCATGGAAACGATGACAATACATCGGAGGTGTCAGAAGCTTCAGGACACATAAAATCTAGGAGAAAACTTCCAAGACTTCAAGTTAGAACATTCGATGGGAACATCCTTGACTGGTTGGACTTTTGGGGACAGTTTTCTACTACGGTACACCAGGATTCAAGCATTCCAGAGGCAGACAAGTTTCAGTATTTACTGCAAAGTTTGAAAGGTAAGGCGAGAACTGTCATTTCTGGATTTCAGCCTACGGCTGGAAATTATCATAAAGCTTTGAGTTTGTTAAAGGATCGTTTCGGACGAGATGATGTCCTCATAGATCTGATTGTGCGCGGTTTATTATCACTCGTATTGAAAAATGTTTTACACAACAACGATGCAAGTCTTGAGGTACTATATGACAAATTGGAGGGATTTTTACGTGACTTAGAAACTTTAGGTGTTACGTCAGATCGTTTTGCATTTATTTTATATCCGATTGTGGAGTCGTGTTTACCAGCTCAGGTTCATTTATTATGGGAGAGGACATCTGTACCACCAGAATTAGGGGAAGAAACGAATCAACGGGATGATTTAGCTTCAGTCGTTTCTGGTAAAAGTGGGGTGATCAGATATAGAAATTTGGATGGGTTACGAGCCTTTTTGAAACATGAAGTGGAGAG
>JAAAKL020004888.1:0-20207 GCA_010016065.2 Carybdea cf. marsupialis auct. non (Linnaeus, 1758)
ACTAGGATTATGATGAGTGTATG
This sequence comes from Carybdea cf. marsupialis auct. non (Linnaeus, 1758), assembly GCA_010016065.2. Classification (NCBI taxonomy): domain Eukaryota; kingdom Metazoa; phylum Cnidaria; class Cubozoa; order Carybdeida; family Carybdeidae; genus Carybdea; species Carybdea cf. marsupialis auct. non (Linnaeus, 1758). The sequence continues at coordinate 24 of JAAAKL020004888.1, forward strand.
TTTTGTTATATAGGGGGGGGGGGGGGGGGTGGGGTGGGGGGGTGGGGGGGGGTGGTGGGGGGGGGGGGGGGGGGGGGGGGGGGATTGGTCAAGTTCGTACAACAAAGCCTTCCTCAGTTAAGCTCTTAAGAGGGCAGAGTCAACTGGCTCGCTTAACGTTTCTGCAGGGGCTTCAGGACACAACGATGGGCATTCTCGCCCTTTCTATGAGTCCTTGTTTACGTCATAAAAACAACTGACTCTACTGCTCAGACGGTATTACTGGAGACCAAGAAAGAACCCGAGAAAAGAAACGATGTAAAGAAAACCTTAGGAAAGGCTAATTCTATTGCCATGCCAAGTACATGGAGATTTGAATTATTAATAACATTTTCCTAAATTGACGACCTACTGCACTACAGTAATCATCCGCTGATTTGATTGTTGGGTAGTTCAAACTTCTGTTACTTCGTACAAAATTTTATGTTTTTATCGTTGGCGCTGCTTTTCTGCTGCTTAAGTCGAACAGTTGACAAATAAATAATGGGCGCATGCATAGTCGAACAAGCGAATGTTTACTGTACACAGGAAACCATAATCGAGGTTAGCAGGTCACTTGTTGAAAGTAAAACTAAGACACCTTAGAATGGAGCTACCTTATTTAGCGTCCGTTGAATCAGCGTCCCGCCTTAATACAGCGCCTTGCTTATGAGCTCAGAATTGACACAACTCGATAAGCAATTATTCAGGTCTGAAATTTCCTAGTATTGCAAAAACTTTGGTCCTCTTGAGAGGCATGGTATAGCTAATGTCGGTTACGTGCCAACCTGTTGCCAAAAAGGCATAATAGTTGGCATAAAGCTTTCTGGTACTTCCCACGGACTAATATCCTTAGAATCTGCCTGAGCTCTACGGTATAACAGATAGTGCAACTATAATCGCCAAAATAGCTTTTAATTCATTGAATACAGTTGTTTATCGAATGCCTTGAATTGTAAACATTCAAGACATATGTACTGCCAAACACGTCTAAATAGCCACTACTAGTAGTTTGTTTTAACATGGTACAAGAAACACTTCGAATTTTGCAGTCTATAGGTACATAAATTGATAAGAAAAGACTTAGTGTTCATAGTGTAAAATATGGCTCAAGAAACGGCAGGTGACATTGAACAAATAGGCACCACTTGTAGCAAATTTCAGGCTGAACATGGCAAGCACCCTCATCGACTTAGCAGAAATCGTAGGTGATGTCATATAAATAAAGGCACCTTGGAAAAAAACCTCGAGGCTGAAATTCGGGACAACTCTCAGCAAATCGAAGCTAAAACCGAAAATGAACATAGGTGTGGCCAACGCGTACACATCGACCCTTTTCGTACATGAATGTACTTGGAGTGTACCTATCTAAATCCCTACTACATTGGCCACCGCCATATTACCCACCACGTGACTGCCGGCCTTGTCTTCTCGCCATACTGCCGATAATTAAATATATTCTGTTATATGTCTTACATAGCCTGTGCATGCAATTACCTGAGACCTATTAATAAACTAAATCCCGCCCATCTGATTATTTGTTAGGAAATTTGTCACTAATGCAAGCTCCATTTTGGGGGATGAAAAGTCAGTGCTATTTGAAAATCCCTTGTCTATCGCTATCATTATCCTATTTATCGAGTGCAGTGAGAGCAATAAAACGCATACTCATGCCTTCATAATGATCCATGGCCTGAGGCATGGTTGATAAGCATACAAAAACAAAGGAGTTGGTCGGCTTGGTATAACGTAAAAAACACACTTCAGTTACGTAGACTTGAATTGCTTTGATTTCGTTAATAGTTCCCACTTTCCATGTTAACTTTTCCCCTCCTCCCTCACAAAAATAAGTCCCAAATCAAGGGGAGCCCACGATGACTTGTTTCGTAATCAGGTGTTATAAAAACGACGTATGCTATGCTATGTATCGGCTTTGATTAACTTACAAATGGACCTTGGACTCGGACAACCAAACACGCTGTTCTTGTCACTAGATGGTAGGCTATTAGACGATGACCAATTTATAATTTTAGATATTGTCTTAGATATTTACTATCCTGGGCGCGATATTCTTGTATAAATCACTTGTCAATCACGCAAAACGCAAAGGACGCAATCAGACTGGCCATTCCACTTGAGGTCAAAACATTTCTACGTTGAAGTTTAAGTCCATTTCTCTTCTGGTGTTGGTCAACATCGTCGTTGTGTTGCTTAATGGGCATATTTCTTACAGATAAAAGATGTTCTCATATATTTGCTTTACATTATAACTGTTTCGCGGTCCTTGAATAAGGATCTAAGACGCATGTCCAAATAAAAATCTAAAACCTTGTGAACGTAAAGGTCCTAAATATGAAAATACCGTATCAAAGCGCTTATTACAGCTTTGATATCAATAGAGAAGTCCTTTCTACCATTCACCTTCAAAATATACACTACGAAAACAAAATTGTCGAAAATAAGGGATAATATCATGAAATTGTTCATGCAATCATACAAATTATGGTCGGATCCAGCGCATCTGAAAAGAAGAGGGCGTCAACTCCAGATCTAAAATATTAAGACGAGAATGATATCTCTTGTTTCGCTTTGGGTGTAAATATGGTAATGAATCGATAGCATGATCCTATATTGAATAAGCTCACCCCTAATAGACCCACCCCCTTTCTGGCTTAACCAAGGTAACAAGCACACTCCCTCGACAAGCAGATCACTCATGATAACGCTAATAAACCAGATTTGACATTTTAAGGTAAATACAGTACACTGTAACAAATTACGTATCGAGAACAACTAATCGCTTTCTATGGAATTCATCAATTTTGCTATTGGCTATGACAGTGTTATGAGTAAATGTAATGGGCCTAAATTTGGATTATCATAAAATTTTCGGCCTCATTAGCAATTTAATTGGCCTTGCCAATGTAAGGAAATAATAGAAAGGCCGCACTCCTCATCAAAATAATCATTTTTCCTTCTTACGAAAGTTGAAAAGTAGTGCCCATTCCCTATTTAAAACTCTTGTCTTCCAAATACAGCCTTAAAAAGATCAAGTAATAGTATATTAACAACTGATTAGACCATACAGTACAATGTTTGGGTGGGCGTTGAATTCAAAAAATGCATTACTACTCCCCATCTTAGTATAAATGTCCCATTCCACGGGGTAAATCGTAGTGTTCCAAGGGCATTCTATTGTGACCTACCGTTTCAGAAGATTATGAGAAATAAGCCTCCAGCACTTAAGCACATGACAATTCTAACAATTAACCTCGGTGAAAAACCGGTCGTGAGGTATAGCTTTTAGTCCACTTTGTATATATTTTGATGGACAAATATTTTAAATCTTCTACTTTTTCGTTGCTGCTGTTTTTCTCACAATTTCTGAAAGTGCCAAGGAACTCTTTACGCACACCCTGCGCCAAATCGAAAACGAACGATGCTTATTATGGGGATTTTATAAACGAACAAGTTATGGAATACCCCACCACTCCCATACCGCCGTATTTTCCTGGATCCGACCCTGCGAAAAATATTAGTTATTAAATGTTAATCCACATCACGGCTTCGTTCTCTTAAACAAAAGAATCGAAAACACTTAAGTCCACGTTGAAATTTTATATCAAAAAAACGTCGGCCCAGCCTTTCTTCTCGTCGAGTAGACTCTAATAATGGACTCTAGCGTTCCGAAAACCTGCAATTAAAAAACGGCCAACGTGAATGTCATCGATTATTTGGTATAAACAAAAATTTACTACGTTCCATAAAATACGAGAGTCCATTGTTCTAATATACCAGAGTTCCCAGTTCCATATCGATAATATTCTTCAGGGTTCAGTCTTTGACCAACATCTTCCACCTTTATACCTTCATCAGGCGATGCAGCCTTGCCACCATGTGCTCTGAAGGTTTTAGTGTTCGATTTCTTATGGGTTTTCCCACGCTTTCTTTTATAATTCGACGACTTCTTGTGTTTACTTTTTGGTGTCTCTGTGTGGGGCCGCCTTAGGTTCTGACGCCGGACATCGTTATCTTCCATAGCCGCTAATTCGATCTCTAGATCTCGAAGGTCTTCAGCATTGCCTGTTGATATATCATGGTGAACGCGTTGTAAGATCGTCAAGACAGTACCACTCTCTTTCCTCATCGAGAGCAGCTTCTTACGTAAAGCACCCTCTAAAGAGGCAACGCGCCTTACGTTGGAACGTCGTCCAGCTTTAATTTCTGTTGCCAGCGAACTAATGGCATTGAAGCCTCTGTCCTCTCCATTCTCCGACTCCAACAAGCTTTTCTCGTCTAGGATATTTTCATCATTGTCACGATAGGATGTCTGCCACGAGTCTTCATCTAATGATTCTGCAGCTCTCCTGTTCACTCGAAGTACATTGTCGTAAGGATCTAGCGGGTTTGGTTCCAGCTCCGACAGAATAGCCGACCTCTTGACTACGTGAGGTTCATTGTAGGCCACACCCTCGTCATCTAAATCAGCGTCATCCCCTGTATCGTCCCGTTTCTGGCGGACAAGAAATGATTTACGTCTCATACTATCCAGGGATCGTCTGCTTCTTTCTTTGCGACGTTGGAGGTCTAGGGTCACATCTAACTCACCACTCTGCCGCACATCTGATCTAATAGTTGATCGAGAGGGATCCACTTCGTTAGTAGCCCGCTGTAAACGATGTGTTCCCTGAATGTGCTCTGCCACTTCTGATGAAACAGGCTCAGTATCAAGAGACCTGCCATCAAGATCTCCATCGGTACCCTCCTGAAAAATTTGATTATGGGAAATTACCAAGTTCCCATAATCAGCGTCTCCTTGATGCCGAAGGTCGTCATTCGTCTGGCTCTGGACAGTAATGTCAGGAGAGGGCAATGATTTAATATCTCGACGCTTTATTCTAGCAAAAATATCACCTCTACCTTCCTTTCCCAATACAAGTGGAGATGCGTAAGATAAGACATTGCTTGACGTAGGAATCTCATATCGCTTTTCCTCTGCCTTGTTCGTGTTCATGCTAAGCAAATTTCCATTGCTCTCGGTGCCTGCATACTTGTTCACATCCAACACACTACCCTTCGTTGGAACTGCTTCCTGCAAATTTTCCTCGAATAAAGTAGCATTTGCTCGATCTAAGGTGTAATCAGGCAATATCAGGTCTCTCTTGTACCGACCATCGTTGTCTTCATCGTGATCTGATGGGTAGTCGACATAGGATCTGCGGACTTCCTGTCGCAAATCATCACTGCTGTCATACATCTCCCTTTCTTCTAACCGTGGTTCTGCGTCCACTGCATTTGCTGTGAGAAACTCGGGAACTAGTGAGTCAGGATACGAAGACACCAGGGAGGTCAAAAGATTATAATCTCGCTGGGGCAATGGCAGAGATACGAAAGGTAAAGTATTGGAAACATCCATGTCTAACATATCATTGGCAGCCTCTTCCGCCTCTGATTTTCTCGCTCCCTTTGGTAAAGCCTCCCGTAATCCAGGCATACCCTCCTTATAAAATGCAGAGGGCATTTCTAGTGGTTTCACACTTGTATGAACTTTCCTGTGACTTCTGTGGCGTTTAGGTAAGAGCTTTTTCTTGTAATGCCCGGTATGTTTATTTGTCGTTAAATGTGCCCTCAGGTGTTGATGACTCTTCTTCTGTAATTTGCTACTTTTACTAGCATGTGTGGTAGGGATAAAATGTTTGAATTCTGTGTCACTATCTTTGTACGGAAGCTCAAAATACTGGCTTTTATCTCCAACCTTGCTTCCTGTTTCCTCCTCATGTCCGTTCGTAAGAAGTTCAGGCATTGTACTTGAAGTACTGTCATCAACGTTGAACGTAAAGGTTTTGGGAATGAATATGGATTTGTCATGCTTAGCAACGTGATGATTATCCCGTTCGCCTTCCTCTGCAACATGTATCCTCGGTCTCACGTGATGACGCACTGTATTTTCCTGGTGGTGAAGTTTAACTCCTTTTCCGACCATGAAGGGATGATGATGTACGGCCATAACAGTAGCTTTCTTTTTCTTCTTAATACTTTCCTTCGGATCAAATACCACCTCAACGTCAATTAACCCACCGTCCTCCTTCCGTTCGCTTTGCTTTTCGGCTGCATTCAGCTTCTCCGAACGTACGACAGTTGTATCAATATCGGCATCTGAAGCTTTGTTAGTTTCGACAGTAAACGTGTCAACGTCATTGCCTCTATGCTCAACAGAGTTTGATTCCTCATTTGAACTTTTAACAATGTCTTCTGCATGAACTGTTTCCAGGTTGTCTTGCCTTAATACATCGCTTGCGCCTTTACTACCCATTTGCTCAACATTTTGGGCAAACATATCTTCACTTGAATGACGTTCACCATATTCCTCTCCTTCATCACCTGGTGTTTCTTTCTTCCAGCTGGGTGAGTTTGATTCTACACTTTCAACCACAGCAACCTGCTTTGGGCTTACCAATATTTCGTTCCCATCTTTATCTTCTTTTCTATCTTGTACCTTGCTAGTGTCTATCACTTTCTCCTCTGCTCTTCCTGTATCTCCTTGCCTGCTTTCCTCAATTTTTTTCCCTTCGTCCTTCTTTGGTTCGTCAAAATCTTCCTCGGCATTTTTGCTCTCTAATTTTTTCTCTTCTAACTTCTTCTCTTCTAGTTTTTTCTCAACGTTTTTCTCCTCTAACTTTTTCTCTTGTGCCCTTTTCTCCTCGGCAATATGCTCTGCAATAATCCTTTCCTCTGCAATTTTTTCAACCATCTTTTTCTCCTCAGCAATCTTTTCTTCCAAGGTTTTTTCTTCTTCCGTTTTCTCATCCGGCTTCCTCTCGCCAGTTACATTTGGTTTAATGGTGCTGCGATTGTTACTAGCGAGCCCCTCACTACCATTGTCATTGGCTTTTGCATCAGTTCCACCGTCTTTACTTGGCTCTGTGGCATTCTGTGTCGTGTTTGTTGCTGCCACTACTGGCTTATTATTTCCTACCGGTTGTTCAACCGGTACACTTTCACTCTTTACCTTTTCGGCATCGCCTGAATTGTTTCGCACTTGCGTTTCAAGTGGGTGTATAAGTGTTCCCTCGGCTTTTAAATCCGCAAGAAGACCCCCTGAGCTTCTATACGGTACAACAATGCTGCTGCCGTCTGGGCCTGGTAACAAGATGTTCCATTCACGTGGAATATTAAATAGATTTCCTAAGCCATTTCTTAAGGCTGATTTCATGTGGGCGCGGGTTTTCTTGCGATGCTGTCCGAATATTGCCGATATAAGAGATATAGCATCAGTTATAGTGTCAGTCGAACGGTCTTGACCATCCGGTGGTTCTAAATCTTTAAGAAGCTTTTCAATGAGTTTTTTCGTCGTGTTGGAACTTCCTTCCATGAACTTGGAAATGCGCTTCTTGAAGACATCCAACTGTTGATTTGACTTTTTGGCTCCAAGAATGTCGTGCATCACCTTCAATACATCTGTCACTACCTCGTTGGCTCGTGTCTGGTTACTTGTTTCGTTTTTAACAGGTTTCGTCTTGTCCAAAACTGTCAATAACGTGTCGATCTTTTCAAGAGCTTTCCCCTTTTTTAGTGCATTCGTGAGAGAAACGGTTACATTTTCATTCGGCTCTACGCTGGAATTACTTCCCAAGCGGTTTAAAGTTTTACCTACTGCATCAATGAACAATGACTGATTTCTTTCATTACGAATAGATATCAACATTTCTGTAAGTACACTCTTAACTAAACTCTCAATTAAGGACTGTGAAGAAGGCCCTGACAAGCTTGGTTCTTCAACACTTGGTTCTGGGGTCTCCTTCGTTACATTAGCAGTGGAAGTAGTGAGTACATGCTGAGGAGCTGGTGGTGCTGGAGGTGTTGGATAGTTGGCCACGCGAAATCCCTCGGAGCTTGGCCCTTTTCGCTCCTCCATTGGATCACGATTTTGTATATCATTAGGTCTAGAGGGTAGCTTAAGCTTTGCTATCATATCGGCTTGAGCGGAGTCCGGCGTTGGCTGCACCCTTTCATTTAGTCGCCCGTGATACATATTAGCACCAAGATATTGAGAACCGAGAGGTCTATCTATCAGACCTACATTTTCATCACTAAATTCTCTCCCTGGCGACTCTGGTATAACGCTCCCATTATTCGTCATTTTGAACTCGAAAGCCTGTGGGCCTGTTGGAGGAGATTCATCGATACTTGGGCCTTTTTGTCGATAGGGTGGGTTGTATCGGCCTAACCATTCCGCAGGCGCTCTTTGCTCCTCTGCATATCGCTGATCCATGCCGTAATTCACTCGATTCCAGGGTCCTCTCCTTAGATAAGTCGAGTCATCTGGGGATTCTCCGTAGTTGTGTGAATCGGGATTATCTTCCGAATCGTCGTCCTCTAGAGCTTTCCTTGGACCTGGTTCCCTCTCGTGTTTGACCTTACTCCTGTGCTTCTCCTTGATTTTCTTCTCCTTTCGATGCTTTTCTTTTTTGCTACTTTTTCTCTTGGAACCTTTAAAGCTAATCTTCTGCTTCTTCTTTGCCGATTTTTTATTACTCTTCTTGCTCTTTGCATCCCGACTGCCTTCTCCAAATGACTCTCCTGTGAGAGACGCACCTTCTTTTGCAGCAGCCAGCAAATCTTGCTCAGTGTGTTGCAAGTGAGCGCTATTGGATTCTCCCTTTTCATTGAGTTTCCCCATCATTTCATCTTGAAGAGATTCTGTAGCATCTTCAAAGTCTCCATGTTTAGTTTTCATGAGGTAATGGTGTCTGGTATTTTCATCGTTATCTGTAACGGCTAATGTCCATGTTCCTCGAGGGTCTTCTCCCCAGAAATGAACACTCATAAATACCCAATCCTGTACAATAAGTAAAATAGGGAAAATAGGATTCAAACGTTTTGCAATGCAAAACCACAAGGAAAATTATAATATTGCTATAGGACGCAGAAGGATTAGAAATAGCAAATCTACTATCGGAGCTTCTTTCAACATCAGATAATACCAATAACAATTAAGATATCTATTCATATTGCAACACGTGTATGCTTAATTTGCGTGTAACACAAGCATGCAAAACATGGAAAGAAGAAGAGCAGGAGAAATAGTATAACTGCATGACGGTGGCTACCACTGTGAGACTGTCAGAATTTCCCGTAGTATTTCACACATAATTCTAGGGTTATTAGTTACAGTTCCCTAACACTGGGGTGGCCAACCTATATAAGTGAGTCCCCTTAAAACTTGTATTTATTTAACGTAACATGAAGTGAGAAGATAAGAAACAAGGAGCTCTACGTCAACATCGAAAAGCTGTCAAGTACAATATGGAAGAACAAGTTAGAACTGGCAGGGAATGTATACAGAGATAAAACAACTGATTGCATGGTTCCTCAAACATGGAAAAATAAAGATAGCGGCCACAACGTATATATGCCGATGCACTACTTCACGACACAGGCCTTGAGGAAACCCACGAACTTAAGAGGTGCATGGAGTACGCACTGCTTGGCGTCAAGTATCATTCCGCCGCCTCCAAGACGTCGCCCGGAAGTGATCAAGTAAGCCAAAAATAGATTGAGTAATGAAAACAGCTCATGACGATGCACACGTAAGTCACACAACTACAAAGTTCAAAAATTAAACTAATGACGCTGACTCACATAAAATCATCAAAGTTAGATATTTCTAATTAAGTAATGACTACTTATGGTGGTTACTGTAATATGGCTGCTGACATCAGGTGATGTCTTTCTGGTCATGGTGACTCCCAGCACGACTTGACTGCATGCGGGGCAGCAAAAGCAAGCAAACCATAATAAATGAAGGTATCAATATTTCCACAGGCCAGTCACCAGTGGGGTAAGAACGGGAACTCGCATTTCAGTGAATTCGGTATAAAAGTGGCTGATACAGTTCACGAATGTATCAAATCAAGGGTGTAAGGAACTCATAACTTTTATACAAAGGAAAACATTCTAGGTCAATAATTATGACACAAATGAAGTGAATTCCATAAGAAGTCGTTCAATCCGCTTAGTTTCTATCATATCTTGAGGTACATTCTGTGGTACCACATGTGTATCATCGCCCAACTCATGCATGAAACCGCCCAATGTTGCACCTTTTGGGTTACGTTCAATACTGACTTTCTGCTTTATCGACAACGGTGGACTTTTGGCCATAGTCAAAATGAAAATCGCCAAATAGACGATGGATCGCCAAGCTTGGCAAGACTATGTACATGGGGTAAGAGCTGAACACGTAATTCAACGCTGGTCTTTGATCAGTATTGAGAAGACAGTCCAAAAGCAGAAAAGGAGTAAAGGTAATCGAAAAACACGAGTGTTAACGAAAATGGATAAATTAGTTTCTTCCCAGGTACAGGTTCATACTCATAAATGAAATGCAGTTGGACCTTTTGAGTTGACTAGTACCGTTTGCTAAGTTAAAGTAACAAACTTCATAACCACTAGGGGAATAGTAACACAAGTTTGGTCGTCACACATTTAGCAGTCTGTTCCTCACAATACAAAAAAAATAACTGAAGGCGAGGGAGTAAATAATATGACTTAGCAAACAATGCAGTCCAACAATGCCTACCGGTCTCTGGCAAGACAAGCTAAATATCACGCGCTTTGGATCACGTAAAACACCTTTGCTTCCAATCTTCTTTACTTTAAAACATGTTAATGCACTTGTTAAGGTACACATTTGTTACAGTATCACTTCATTAAAAGGTTTAGGATTTCTATAAAGTACCTTCAGGCCTTTGTTGGAACGATCGTTCCTTCTTGTCTTTAAAATTTGACTTCTTGTTCCTGACGGTGAAATGAGCTCAATGCTTAAAAAGCCCCTGTGGCGATGCTTCAGAGAAATAACGAGTTGAAGGTGCTCAAGACTACGAATTTCCTGGGGTGTTTCAGCGCACGCAGTCGTGTTAGCAGACACAAGTATTGTCCCTGATTCTGGGATGTTCCTAAAACAAGAGAACACTTATCTTAGAACAAGAAATTGCTCAAAATATGAGATGCATTACCAACTGGTCTTTAAAAGGTTGAAACTCGACAATGTTAGTACCCGTCTTACAACCATAATAAATTGACAAAAACAGGCGTCCAAAATGGATACCTTTTAACTTGTACAGTAATACGGGAATCAAAACCTCAGTATGGGAAAAATCATCGGGCAGCATCATCTGTCGCTGAATATGCGTAAAGCAAATTATTAACACAGGTTACAAAGCTGGCCTTCAAAGGTGTTTAAACCCGTATCTAGGACTGGGAACTTTCCAACATGAGTATACTCATCTTTTAGAGTGCGATACAGGTTTACGTAGGGAAGGTGAAGACGTCTTACGATACGAGGAGGACTGTCACATTAATGACAGCAAACTGCTATTAGGTTTATTGAACTTTGAAGTTGTTAAATTAGCTGATGCAAAGAAATGTCTGATCTTCCAAAACGTTTTAAGGCCAGGAAAATATTTGATGCTATGCGCGTTCTTAGTGTTCAACTGCCAACACCGAGTTGGAACGCTATCTTAATATTGGACTAGAGGTAAGACCTCTGACGTAGGCCTCTTTGTCCAACAAAATAGTCGTCTAGCATTCTGTAAAAGTAACTTTAATAAAAGGCAACAGGTTAGCGCAACTAAAACACAGGTTGGGAAATACCTAAAAGAACATCATCTTTTCATCTCTTAAATATAAGTGGGCTTGGGAGATACTAAAACCAGCGGTTGTAAACTCAAAACTAGCTGTGGTGAGCATGCCGTGTCATTGGAGATGTTAGAGCCTTTGCTCAAAGTCTGACCAAGAGTATGGATACACGAAGAACCCACTGAAGTCTTACATCTTCTTCGTTTGGTCCTGGCAAATTCATAAGACCTATTCCTCCAATTATACGGTCTATGGATAAATGCTGCCAAATGAGCAATTGACCCTTCTTACACCATTGTTGGATTGGTCAAATGGTCAGATGCAAACGCTTTGAAGGGAATAATAAACGACAAACCTACATAAAGAGAAATTTCATACATATCTTACCAGGGTCCTTCGCTCCTTTCACCCCAACATTTGCGTTGCTCAGGGACATTGTCCCAAGCTAAAGACCTTTCGACCATCTGCGACGCATCTATCCGTCCGAATCCAAACTTTTGATTAAACCACTTCCCCGCTCCATTTCTCCTCCATCCTTCATCAAGAGGACTAGTCATAAGAGCTGTTTCAACAATGATATGCTGAACATCCCTCCACGACAGCTTGGGACTGTAAAATGAAATATACCAATAAATCACCGAATCAGATATTAAAGAATTTGATGTCAAATGACGCTGCAAAAACGGTTGTAAAATATTCCACGTCAAAACTGTAGTGGATATTTTCAGTTTACAGGCATTCATTTCATAAGAAACTCCTGAATACGGAATGCAATTTAAGAATAGTTAAAATTTGCAGGAACATACAGTGCATAATATCATAACATCAAGGAACATAAAGCAAACATAGGCCAACTCACTATCACATACATCTTTATATCATAAAAAACTTATTTACTCCCGCCGCTATGTCTCTTAACATCGAGTCCAGTGTCAACAGAAACAACATCCCTACCAAGGAAATCTTAAGGGACTTCGAGAGCTCCATTTTACACCTATTTAAGGGAATTTTCAATACTGGGCCTTATTCGAATTCCATTATGATATTTCGTATATATTTTACGCAATCGAAAACTTCAATTCTCCAAAATGCATTCACAATCAGTTATATTACAAAACTAAACAAATTCACTCTTTTATAAGCATAAACAAGCTCTAATTTAGCCATAACTGCTATAAAGTAGTAAAGGAACAAGACATACGTCTAGTCGTCATTTCTGACCTGCCGTATCCCAGTAATTACACGCATAAATGCGCAAAAGCATTTGATACACTACCATACAACATTAAGCCATAAATCACAGAACAGGCTTTACTCCAATTTCGCCCTGCTCTGTTTCGTCATTTTTTGAAGGGGTTGCACAAAAACACAGCATAAGAATATCGCCAGGCGAAAATTGGAAAATTCCTAACACTGCGTCTCAGATACATCTTCGTGCATGATGTAAAAGAGATGACGTGTTCCTTTGTGTAGTACCAAAAGAGTCATATGATTGATGTTGTGAGTCGTTTATATGATATAGTGGGAAAAACAAGAGCACAAAAATGACATGGAGCTAATGTGATGATGCTCTTGAGAAGAGAAAAATGAGATGCTGTAGCCATGCCTTTAATCGACGTGAATCATGGCACCTCAGTTGGGAATGAAATTCCAATCCATCAATTGCTAAGAAAAGCTGGTGCTACTGGATCATTATACGGTCATCCCACCAAGGATAAATCATACATGTCGTTATACATACACCCTCGAAAAGGTCCTTTTATGCATATAAACACATGTGGGATTCTACGTGTCTAGGAGGTATCACTGACGTCAAGTTCCTAAACATCGAACATTTTTGTCTCCCTTTCTGTAAAAACCACAAAAAAATATGTGCAGTACAAATATTACATTATCGCAACTGTTAGCGTGTAGACAAATTTGCCCTTCCCATTCAAAAACACAGTAATCTTGTACCACACTACAATCACGTCTACGCTCAGAGAGCAACGATTTTCAACGCTTTTCACTAGATGAGTGTGATGGAACTGAAACTACAAGTAAAATACTGAAAGTAAAACTGCAGGTACACGGTGCTCTTTCTACGACATTTGCCTTGCTGCTGAAGCCAGCAGTTAACTAACTATTTCGTGCCCCACTTCCTTGTGTGTTTAGACACTTAGCAGCAAAATTTGACCCTTTGTGCTTGCTTTTTCCCGCTATCACAGCCACACCCCAAGTTTACACTTCAGTAATGTGAAGCACAATGACTTTCATATCTTAACTCGAATCTCTGCGTCTCAAACCTTGGATTATGAGTTACCTGCTACAACCCTTCAGTCGCCTCTGCGAAGCGCGAGATGTACTAACAAACGTGACTTACTTTGCTTCAAGCATAAGTGCAATCATTCCTGCAGCAAGAGGTGCTGCAGAAGATGTCCCTTTGAATTCGTCAGTGCACTCATGGTTTAGGGTCGTTGTTATCTTTAAGAAGAAAGAGAAAAACGTAAGTTAATGTAATACTAGCGGTGATTATCTATGTGTAAGGTTGGGGAGACCAAGGCATGAAAGCAAGTCACGACCCATGTTATGGTCGGCGGTCTGTACCCTTTGAGCAAGTATATTTCAAATAAAAGGATCTCAGTGTCCCGATAGCGATGACTAAATCACAGACAGGCTCAATTCTACAAATGTATTCCAACAAACTAGTAGATCCGGTAGCGATGCTGTCTTTGACTCGTTCGTGTTACCTCAGTCACACAACTGAGTATGCCAGAAGAAGACTGCTGTACATATGCGATACAGAGATAGCCGTGGAATGTTGGATTCGCCAATAACGTAAGTTGGTCCTAATTAGGAAGAAATAATTATCGTCTGGTGGGAACTTCTTACAGTATTGCAACGACACTACCGGTAATGTCTGGGTTTCTACGTCATAGCCATTGTGTACAGCATTACTGTGAGCGATCACACACAGCACGCAGAAGGTATTGCAGTCATAACTACGAACGTACCTATTCCGTTTTACGCACATACAGAAACAAGTATTTAGACACTCTCCTAGTTCTTATAGTGAGAGGTTTCAAGTACGTTGGCGATTTGAATTTAACAAGTGTTGCTCAACCATCTCACATAAACATAGAAATTCACGTAAGATACCTTTAACTGCCATATCCACGCACACTGCACAAAAGAACTGCTATCAAAGAGCAAATTATTCCGACTTAGAGTTTGACTTATGTCATCCGATATGTGACTACAGACGATAGCCCTCTCGTGGGAAAGGGTGACAAAAATTACTAGCAACCACTGGCACGCCATGACACGGTGTACAAGCTTTGATTGACGCAACTTGAAAAAATGACCGTAAAACTATCATCATAAATAGAAAATATATACTCAACGTCTGTATTGCGATTGGATAGTTTTTGAAGTGCAACAGACAAGGTTAATTACAAAAATGTAGACGTACTATTTTGTTTTCCTTTTTCTCTCTATGAGAGCCTCCACTATACGTCACCGCCAATGTAGATGCACAACTTTCCGTGTAGTAGGTTGACAGCCCATGATCACTGATAGCGCCAATTGATACGGTAAATATACTTGTAGTGTACCCATCACAGTTGCAATCATCATCTGTTAGACCCCCGTTGCCTGTTGCCCATACAAAAATGGACCCAAGTCCACCTCTTCCCTGTAATAGGAACAAAATGGGAAAATGGAACTAGTTTCTGGCGAGTTCAAATGAACTGAATTCATGATATTAACTGCTGTGTTTGCACATAGAATGAACTATTCTGATTGTTTTGCTAATGTCCATAAGCAAAGTACATGATAAATTGAACTGCGTCTTAATTAAGCTTCCGCAAAATTACTGTCTTATCAAAACTTCTGACACCAATTATTTCAAGCTGGCGACTTTTTATGGCGACGATTCTGGTGATTTGCACGCAAAACCTCCCAGATCGTTGGAGACACCAAGTAATATAAAAATGGACGCCCCTTTTATATAAGAAGGGCCTTGTATGATTTCCCTCGTGTCCATCTTAATTTTGCAAAGGCTAATCAAATACTATGTACACTCTTTGAGCAGTAAAGGAGATATAAACAAAAGACGCAAAAATACTCGCTTCCACCTCCTTGGGTTTCTTCTAAAGTATAATATGGGGCCGCGTTAATTTCTAATTATGCGGCAAAGCCCGCAGATCTCCACTCTCTTAAAGCCAACCCTACTTGTGGTGAGAGTTGCTCCTCTGCAATCGAGTTTTATCTACTTTGGCAAGTATGGATAACCGTAACTTGAAGTTCCTTTTTCTCTCCAGTCTACAGTTATATCGACGAAATGTTCAGGCATTAGCTTTGGCTAACGATTTCAAGTTAATTCGACCCTAAGAAGGCAAAAATATGGCAAGTGTGGATTGCGGCAAGTACGAGGAAAGCAATTTATCCGTTAACAAGCAAGAAACCGGTAGAAAAACGGTAATAAAATCTTTAGGTATGCATTTACTTGTGTAATTTAGTACCCACCTCTCGTGTTCCAAGTTCAAGTGCTTTGCTAGCTAATGTGCCCGGTCGTCCAAAACGTTTACCATCATCCTTTGGCCCCCACGCACAGCTGTATATACTTATGTAATTATTATGGTAGCTTAACGCGCTTCCTTCAATTGTATCGGTGGTGTTACCATCCAACATTCTTATACCTAATTAAAATCGAAGGCATGAATATTAATTTTCAGAAGAAATTCTTCGTTAGTATCACACAAAGCCAGAAATAAGAAATAACATGTACAATCACTAAATATAAATCACTGAAAAAAAGACTCAAGATTCAAATTGTACTGCTGGGTGAAGGACGAGTACATAACAGCAGATGCTGTCCCCTTATATCCAATTGACCTCTGAGTGGGCTATGGTTTCCTTCCGGCACTCCATCATTACGATCCTCCTACCACTGCAGTGAAAAACAATTTATTAACTACAACAAAGAACGACATGACGGTACATGCAACGAGAAGAAGGTCCTGGAAAAGCATAAAATAAAGTTCTATGATATCTGTATATAACTGCACGAAATATTGCGTCTTTGAAAAACAAATCACACTTTGCATGATGGTTAAAGAGAACGTATTTCCTAGACCTTCAAATCAACTAGATCATTAGAAGACACAATAACTTAATATCTTTACATCTCTTAGCTTACCTCCTATACTTGCATTAAATGCCACTCCTACTCCACAAATACCATTCCCTGCTTCTGCAGCCACTTCCCCTGCGCATTTCGTTCCATGGCTAGTGAGGTGAAAAATGAAGAAATCAAAAGCAAACCACTACATATAGTACAAAGTTCTACATTGTTTGAGACTTACAAGATAAAGAGAGACTGTTGCTCTAGTAGACACTTACAAGCTATAGAAACGAAGCCACTAGTGGCAAAAGAATTTATTCATCTATCCATTCATTCATTCGTCCATTCATCCATCGATACATCCACTCATTCATTCTTTTATTTACCCATTCAGTCATTCATTTTTAGTTTGTCGTGTCATTTTAGCATCGAGGAAATAGACGGCGGCATGTGGACGCAACTACTACAAGATTGAAGAATTCCTATTAAGAATTTCATTCATTTTATTCATTTCTATTTCTTGATAAAGTTGACTGAAGATGCTTAGACAAGGTGCTTAGTTGCCAAGAGTCACAAACACATCGGCCTTCCAACTCCTGGCATTCACAACTGAAGTAATTAAAATCAGTCTCAATCGACAGTGTTGAAATTCACTACTATAAAAGAACTGTTCTTTTTTTGCAATTTTGGAGCGTGATGCCAAATGTGCACGAGGCACAAGGATAGAGGATCAAGAAACGAGTCACGACTAACCCCCCTTATAGTATCAATGTTACAAATCAAACGGCAATGAAAATTTATTAACCAGCCACGAAAACAGCCTAAATAGTATATGACCATGAAGTAACTTGCTGAAAGATGCAGCACAAACATTCCCTACAGCTGACTGCTCTTTTCCATGTTTTCGCCATTGGTACAAAATGAGAAGTAAAAGACGCCATACTTGACGGACAATACGGCCTAGGACTATTATCATACGACGAATGAATGCAGATATCTATTTATGTATCATGTGTGCTTCAATCGTCTCTATTTTATCGTGAGTCTTTGTACACAACGAGGGGGAAGTTAAGCCATTCTCTCTATATATCTTACAGCTCTTCTTTACTTTTAAGTTGGATATCATGCAAAAACAAACAACAAAGGATCATGTTTTCAGATCCATAAAACTTAGGCAAGGTCTACGCCTGTAGGAAATTAACATGGTTTACAGTGCTGACAATTTTCCAGACCACAGAACAGGCCTGAAAATGATGGGCTCCCGTAATCTACATATTGTGGTCACTACAAGCTTCACGTATCTTCTCCGATGGAATAAAAGTGATAAATAGAAGGTAGAAAATACTTCATGGAACCGTCAGTAGATCCTCAGTTAACAGCTTTCTTAACTGAATACTGTAATTTCTCTCAAATGTACTAGTTAGTAGAGCATTTCATTAATCTTTTAAGTTGTCATGGTGACAAAAGTTTGGCGAAGCGAAGCCTTTGGGGTATGATTACAGGAGACCAACACACTCACATTGCACATTTCTTCTCTGAGTACTTCTAGTTAATGAACCACACCATTATCTATCCAAATATTGCATATTTCTTCTCTGAGTACTTCTAGTTAATGAACCACACCATTATCTATCCAAATATTGCACATTTCTTCTCTGAGTACTTCTAGTTAATGAACCACGCCACTATCTATCCAAATATTGCACATTTCTTCTCTGAGTACTTCTAGTTAATGAACCACACCATTATCCATCTAAATATTTGTTGATTTCTGTACATTATTAAATCTACGGGGCAATACTACACTTTTATTTCCCAAGAAGGCATGATGAATTTTAATGGCTAAGGCATTACCGTAATGTAGTAATTTCTATACGTACCAGTTATTTGGATCAGACGATCTCGGCATCGGGTCATTGTCGTAATCATTAAAGTCATAGCTGGCTCGAGGGTCCTGTGGTTAGATTAAACATTTAGATACACTGATAAAATCTCTGTGAACAGTATAAGTAGCAAGATGTCTACCTGCACTCTTTAGTCACCGGACAGCGACGAAACTATAGCTATTTACTGACTGGACTATTTCCACATGTAGGTCATATATATATTCCCAATCATCAAGAGGGCAACTACGTTTCAGGACCACGTGATACGTATAGCCCATGCAAGCACTCACCACTCTGCAGCTCTCAAAAGTTTTGTTTTCGTTAAATCTTGGTGCCGTGACTGGTAATTGACATGTGCGTGGGAACGATCATTACGTGTCCTACATAACTGGATGGCATTACATGTTCCCGTATTTTATCAAACACTTGGTAGTTAGCTCCTGGTGCTCGATCTCCCCTCGTTAAGTCAAATTGGTTATCACACTAAGAGTAAGTAAACGATATGGACACATCAAACATGCAAACCAAGGAAAATCCACTATCTAAATTGAGGGCATAACGATATTCAGTCATTAACTTGACTTCACATCCCTGAATTCGGATACAAAAGATTGCATTTTTTTGAAGCAATTATCTCATGTTGTTCAGCAATCAGATTTCAGCCCAATCCTCAAGCAAATGCATACGCAAAGCTGGTGGACGGCACAATATTTGAAAGGCTGAAGATTCTAAGAGGCTAACACATTTTGTTGGTCAACTAAGTGACGATGTCGTTTAGAGTGTTCTTTTATTGGAAGCAATTCCTCAAAGCAAGTATTGCAACGAAGATTAGAATATGCTCGCCCAGTCTATCTGTCTCTAAAATGCCACATCGAAAAAGGACATTAACGATAATAGATCTTAACCTCTGTCACCTCTTTGTTGCTCTTTTTGTTTAGAGATCTGCTAATACTGCCTCTACAAAAGCTAGTCTTTGCCTTCCTCTGCTCTCTTATCCCTCGTATTTTCTGTCAATACCAGATTTTCAATCCTCCCTTTCCTCATAATATTTCCGAAACTGACCTGACGTTTTCTGGCAAATATAGCAAATATAGCATCCCTTGTTCCTGCATCGTTTAGTCCAAATCCCTCTGTTCCTATTCCCACTATTTTCTCAAGTGACTCTCATCATAAGTATTCATAATAGGATCTTGATCACGTGACTGATCAAACTGACTGCTCCCTGCAGTTCACCTTCGGGTGCTCCTGTTCCCTTTGGCAGAGCATTTACTGAGACCGTCAGTTATGTCAGCAGTGTCACCTACTTCATTTACGACACCTTTTAGCTTTTTTATGCCTAAATCATCCAATAGAGCCGCAATGGTCTAGTGGATAAGTTCCTTGCCATCAGATCTAGATGTTCTAGAGCTGGGGTTTTCAACCTTTTCCAGCAATGTCCCAAGTTTTTGGTTAATGAAACGTTTGCGTCCCCCATTTCATTTCAAATAATGACTTATCATAACTGTCGAATAGAATATATAAAATTCAATTAAACTA
>JAAAKL020004889.1:0-20205 GCA_010016065.2 Carybdea cf. marsupialis auct. non (Linnaeus, 1758)
TAAGTACTCAGGCAGACACACAAGCAGTCATGAACTACATAGTATAGATCTCACAAACATGAAGTGCTTGGGGCGCTTTCGGAGTGGGAGATCCTAGGTTCGAACCGGGCCAGCACCCCAAGCACTTCATGTTTAATGAGTTGTATACTATGTAGTTCATGACTGCTTGTGTGTCTGCCTGAGTACTTATAAATATATATATACATTATATTAATCACTAAGATTTTTATGCTACATTAAATATTAAATTTTATACATAATGCGATCTTCAAGCCTCCAATCTTTATTGCTATTACAGCAGTTTAAGGAAAACGTATATTAAATATAAATTACGCTAATATCAATGTGAGTATATTTTCTAAAGCGAGACGATTACAAACAACTCTATGTTTAGTATTTTCTCGCATGATCACACAAATGCTTTGCTTATGTTACTGAATAATACCAGGTCCTTGGTAAACTATATCTGTATTTCAGGAGGACAAGATTACGTAGAGACCATTAGGAGGTGTTTGTTCTATGAAATGAATGAAGAGTACGGTGTGGAGGTGAGCTGTGATCTCAATCTCGTTTCCATGAGAAGACACCGTCGTCGATGAATGCCTCGGATGGATGTCCAGGTCTAGCTATAAAGAAAGTTACGTGAAAACATGAGATTCGACAGGTTCGTTTAACTTCGAAAGAAGCTTCATGAAACTTCCGGTAAAAACTGGTTTGATCTACAAGCGTCAAAATTTATGCAACCGGCTCTTTTGCATCCAGCCTGTACAAACCTACATCGCACTTGTAATCTTGGACTCGCGATGCAACAGCAGAAATGCATACTTTACGGCCCACGGATAAGGTTCTCCGCATGAGCTTCGAAAATCATTCATGTAGAAGGGGTTCCCTATCTGATTGAAACTATCAACGATTTAGAGGATACACATCCTTATCCAAACTTTAAAGTATTTGCAGAGTGTAAACCATCCGTTGAATAATATTTGCTAAGACGGTTTATCAACAAGATTCAATGGTTAACATTTTGAACAGACGGTGGAAGTGTTTTCCTAATTCGTGCTAATACTTCAGAAGTAGGAAACAGATGCAAGGACAAATGCTTTTTTATCATCAAGTTCATAAAGGGCATGAAATTCCTTACGGCAAAACATTTATGACAGCTTAAATTTGCGAGGTACTACCATGATAGGGAAATTAATTTATCCAATGTCGCATTTACATGGAGGGGGGGGAGGGGAACTGGGCCGCTGGACCATGCAGGTGCCGAATTTTTCAATTACTAATTAGCTTCTAAAGGGATACTTAAGTTGCAAAGGTTTGTAATGAGGCGTTAGTGAGTCCTCTGGGAAGGGCGTATACCCACAGTGCCCGAAGCTGCTTTTGTACAATACGATAGATACAACACATTAGATAGGAACCAGTGCCGGGCGTTATAAGCTTAAGGACATCATATACATTTGACCGTTTCCTGCATGTTGTAAACAGGACAACAAAACACTCTGGTATGATGATCAAAGTGAAGGCAACTCATGCAACTGTCTGACAGAATTCCATCAAAATTGAGCAGGAGTAAAACCAATAGGTAGACGAGTTAATGATATTAGCAAAAACAAGGCAGAAATGTGTTTTACAAGAATGTGCCAAAACCGATTCGCAGATGAGGCCATAACAGTCATACTTTATCAGAAATTTGAAATCATCTTTGTTTTCTTCACTTACGCCAAGTTAGATACTGCTATAATATCCAAATACAGTCCTGAAGATTCCGTTACTAGATTATTGAAAACTGCAAAAGATACACTTCTTTGTATTATTGGTACTTTTGATGTTATCCCCAGTGAATATTTTAACCATATAAAGACTGAGGAGACTTCGTACGAATGCTGCCAAACTTTTTTCTCGTAACATTTCGATGGCAATAAGTAGACACTTGAAATTATGTGACTTTTAAAAACATTTTCAATATCAAAAACATCCAGCATTATTGAAAACATTGTCAACACTTTCTTAAGTGTAAAAACATAATTTTGCCTTTTCCTCATTAAAAATCAAATTAAAAAATACATTTCAGTTCAGATTTTAATACCTTTCATTTTGTCGAACTAAGAACGTGTTAATGTTCTATAATTTGTAGTTTATGTTCCAAGAGGAACCGCAACATAATATGATGTTGAAAAGAAACTAATGAAAAACAGTGATCAAGTTGCAAATTCACCCCACTCGACAACTTTTGGAATCAGTATTTTGATTTGAAGTTGTATTACTTACTGTATTACAATGTATTACTTTAGTTTGTATTACCCTAGTTTATATAAAAAGTTACTGATTATTTTTGCTCCCTAAGACTTTGATTTTAATATTGCTTTTAAAGTTTAAATGTTGAAAAGTTCCTTTGCGTCATAAGTTTCCCGGATATGCAAATGTAAAGCTTTCTATTAATTTGCATATTTTACACATAGGATCCTTCAAATATTCGTTACAAAGAAGAACGCTCAATTTTATTTTGCTGTCTGTGTAAATATATACCAGGCACAAATTGACAACTCTTACTCAATACTTATTCGTCAATGCATGAAATCTAGTATAAATCCGTTAAGAGCAGTGATACCAATTGGGAAATACTTAACTATTTTTACTTAATGCATGTTATGCTATACTATCACGATAAGTTAACAGGACTACTTCTGCGATACACAGATATAGTAACGGAGTCCAAATAAACCAAATTACCGATAATTGGATATCTGCATTACTCGGGCGATGATGTGATGAGTCTATAAAATATAAAGACACCTTATTGGTGGAGCGATCTGTCGGGTCCAGTCCGTTAACAAAAGAGACATTTGCTTGCTAAATAGCGACACACTTCACTAATTGTGGCTTGCTTAGAGGGACAACTAGTGTTTAACCAAAGTCAGAAGGCAACAATAGGTCTGTGATACTTTTCGATGTTCTGGTATTCTGACTCAACTAGGCAAATGTGTTTTTTCTAAGTGGCAATGTTGCACACAAGTAACACGTTACACTAAAGAGAAAAGGCCGCAGCAGAATAAATAAAATTCAAAGGTGGATTGTTGGTGTAGACTGTGATCCACTCGAAGCATAAACAACCAAATATTTCCCATCAAATGTATCCGTGCAGCCATTCAACATTTTTTCAATAAAATGATTGATTTCTATCTTCCAACTGTTTTGAAAACCGAGCTCTTCACATCAAGTGACCAGTGATGGACAAGAAGAACGAATACGTCAGTATCTTGCACAGAGATAAAAACCTTTTCACTCTTATCATTCGTCAGTGCCCTGTGAACTATCAATACGTAGAAACAGCTACCGTTCCAAATAACATAAACTTCTTAAGCATTATCAGCATTTTAGGATACCTCAAAATGAGATTGAGAATCCTATCTTTGTTACTTTTGTTTTGAAGAAACACCTCTTCTAATGCTGAAACTTTTAGCATGTCACTGCCTAAAACATTTGCAGATGGCTCCTAAGATTCTCTCCTTGAGTATCTGCTAGCGTAATGATTTATCGTCGAAAAATCTATCAAAGACCAAAATATATTCTTGCGCCGCTTAACTTTCCTTTGCCCACTTGTTATGTAGAACTTAATGAACATCTCGAAAATTCGAGTGCAACATCCACTTAGCCCTCTTTGGAAATGCATCTCCATCGGCCACACAGCACCCACACTACATACTGCTTACCTCGGGATACTGCATTCAAAAACCCCCAGTCATCACAACTTGCACCCATTCAAAACTTTTATATTCTCATTTACTAGAAAATGAGAAACATTCTCCAGTTAATTTTCAATTTCCTTTAAAAACACCGGTATCCCATCAACTTGATTGCTGTAAGGGCCTTCTCAACACGTTCATTTTCTCCTTTTACAGACTTTCTAACGACTCCTTAGTTAATCATCCCAATACTTTTCCTTACAATATTACATTGTTTTAGAGTCTGTAAAAAGTCATCAATGGCGCTTTGTAGTAATGAGGGCTAGGTGTCATATAAGAGATTTGTTGTCAATGCAAGAAAATTAGCATTTATACCAGAATACCAGAAAATTAGCACTAAGAGCTTCAGACACTGCATTGCTAGATGACATATTTTCATCGCAATCTACCCATATACGTTTTGGATTGACTCTCCATTCCAGTCCGATTTTACCTATAAGGCTGTACATACCTCCCTTGAAGCTTATCATGGTATGAAATAAAACTAGGATTAGCACATCATTCATACCCTTTGATTTAACGATATTATTTGCTATCAGCCAAGGAAACAGGGCAAAGATGTAAGGGATATCTATTGGATTTATTTTTATGGTCGGAAGCATGTATATTGTTGCCTCCACTTGGTAATTGCTTTAGCAATACAAGGGGAGCAAAAAGTCGTGTTGCTATCTCTTTGTATGCATATGAAGCATGCTATAATGAAAATTACAGATAAATGACGTGTGACATATCATGAGACAAACGCATGTCAATAGGCCATAGAATTGCCTTAGGCAGCCCTTTAGATATACATGGTTTTATCTTAGCTCCTGATGGCATACCCTACTTTCCTCAGCTTTTGTCATTAATACACTTAACCATATCTGTTGGTACCGGTAAAAATCACGCCCATGCATGCAAGGAGCCTCTGCAAAGAACCTTACTGACCACTGGGTAAAAGATTGTGGTAACCAAACAACCTGAAGCTCTATACTATCAATTTCGAGACCAGGGGCTGCTTGAAACCTTTGACTTCATCACTACTGCAACTGAATCACAGCCCGTCAATCAGTCAATCAGCCAAGTTAAAGCAAAAGATATAGTCACCTTTCAACTTGGCACAAACAGAAGCAATGGAATGCATGGTCGAGGACACCTGGGTACACAAGAGCAGTTGTTGGCCACTGCTGTTGTCTGATAGGATGTTTCTAGAAACAGCAATAGCCGAAATGGTAGGCATCATTTTGCATAACGCGCTCAATTATTTCTTTGCCAGTATATCTGTTTTGCTTTGGATCATATGTCTTGCCTTACCAACTTCACTACCAGGCTAATTATTCTTTTGCGTCGTTATAGGCCTTTTCTTTCTGTTGAGGTACCATTTCTCAGAAGTCAGCCTTGTTGTCAAAATAAATCGTACAAAGTTGCAAACGCTGCTCGCAATCTGAGCGTTTGAGGATATTATGCGATATTGAGATTTGAAAGAGAACCTCTGATTTCCTGTAAGACAATACAATTTATGAGATCTCTATATATCTACCAATAACCACCTCCTTCTATCTCTACTAAAACGCACCTCAACTAATCTAGAAAATGCATTATCCATTTCCAGAAGTCATGTGATGTACAAAATTACCATTATCATGCAATACACATATTGCATATTACACACATGATTAATATTCCCTCGTTCACAACGAATCCCAGATTAATACTATAGTTTTACTACTCTTAACCCATTTCAGAGCGTACACTTCCTTATTAGCTGATAAATTTCTGTCATTTTCTGATTTATTCTAGTTAAAGAATCTACTTTCATTTGCGGCTCAAATCACTTGCTTAGTTTGTGAAAAAGTACCTCTTTCCTTTCCTCGAGTAGCCAACCGGGCATCAATCCTCAAACATTTATCCCTTTTTGAGATTTCTTTAAGTTACATCGAGTGGCCGTTGCTACCAATTTACAACAATGGAGCAGGCGTCTTTTTGTGTCAGATGCTAGATATGCGAACGGTGGTGCTGAGAGCGATTCTGTTTAGAAAAAACAGCATTCTTTCTTTCACACAAACTGATGTTTATCTGACCTTCTCATTGGGACTCGAAGACGTTTTATGTCCTTCTGACACTGTTGATGAATATAAACTTGTCTTCCATTTGTAAATAAGGCCTTATCAACTGTTATCAAAGTGGGCTTGGTGGGGACGGTACAACATTGTCCGAAGTGACAACCAACAAGAACGATTTTCTGGATTCATACATAACGATACTTTGGCTAAAAGTAGAGCGAACGTACCACCTGTCCGTCCAGGTTTCTACTGCGGTGTTGCATTGCGCAAGAAAACTGAATCTTTATGATGTGATAAGAAAGCCAACCAAGAATAAAAAGAAAGAAGGTGCCAGGACTATAAAGTGATATGGGTAGGGTTAATATATCTGAAAGGGTCTTATTTACTTACTATCCCATAAAAAGGGCTAGCAAAGTGTGTCAAAAGACGTCAGTTGATAATGAAAAACTGGAATATCTCCCATTCTACGTCATGCGTTTTACCGACAGCATAGAAGACTATTTGCTAATGATTTACGGTACTGAACCCACCCTGGAGAGCCTAGTCCCCCTTTGGAACTGTCCAGGTATAGGAAGTCGCTGTCAAGGGACTACACAACTTGTTCAACTGTTGATATTGTGTCAAAGTAGCACATCGTCCTCAAGAAATAGCAAATACGCCTATCAGAGCATTAGAATAGGTGACTTACACTTTGTACTCAAATTTTCCAGCAATAACTGCTTGCGGAAAAAGATTCAAAAATATTTTGCATGGGAGCTGGTAGGAAGGCATGTCATCTGTTCGTCTTCATAAAATTGTTGTTCTGCGGTACCAAATATGTTTTCTTGTGTCGATGATTTACATACCCTACGGATCGACTGACCCGGGTTTTCCTTCGTACATTTTCCTTGACTTACGCTCGTCAAGCTAAAATGATATCGTGCCTTTAATCGCCACAAATGCTCAAAGCCAACTGTGCACTCCACCATTTTACTCAATGATGTGTTGTTATTCTGAGGAGCTTATCTACTCTTGTTCTTCAACCATGAGCAATTTACGTTTAACTAAAAGTATGACAGATTGGAATCCCGGCTGTGAACAACAACTCTTTTCCCACACATCATTTGAACATGGCTATCCACACCTGCTTTGGAGCCCGGGTGTGAGACAATACACAATTTTAATCACTTAGGTTTGAAAAGCGGATGCGAGATTGTCAATTTTTAATATAGACTAATCTATGGAAACGGATGGTAGTTAGCATCCAACAAGAAGTGGTGAGAGCCAATCAGCTCGACAGTCTTATCGAATACCATCAATTATTCATTTGCAGTTTTTTACGGCTTATTTCAACACAGGTGTTCACCATGTTCCACGTCGAGATGAAGGAGCGCTGTTCAATCATTGATACGTTGCAAGCACGAGATTTTGAAATTTTGTGTGACCAGATGTTTTGGTCGAGTTACAAGGCATGAGGTCTTTCTTTGCGTTTGTAAACGACGTGTTGTGTTTCGTTGGTGTTAGCTCGCCCAATTTTGTGGGTAGCTAAACTAAAATAGAGACAGGGCCCGACAATTGTATCTTGACGATAACCACTAAATAAGAGAAATGTAAACAATTTGTTTGGCCAGGATTCTATGGCTATGATTTTTCTTGCCTGCAACTAAATGCAGTACACTAGCAAAATGGAAGGCCGTAGTTTATATCTCAATCGATTTCCTGAGTTTTTTCTTGAGATGAAACAGGGCCTCTACAAAGACTGAAGACCCTCCTTGTTCTAATCTAAGATTAAGAAAGCACAAATTTGTCCAAGGACAATAGTATTTTGATACGTGCTTCTTGGGACAAGGTTCTTAAATTCAATCAGTCAGTTCGAGGATTGAAAAGAACATTGTTTTGAGCACAATGAAAGGCCGGCTTTTGCACGAGTCCACGCTGGAGAAACATTTGTTGTCAAAGAAGGACAACTATTTTAAAGAAGAATGCAACTTGAAAAGTTATAGGTCATACGTCTTTATTTCTTACGTTAGAATTTATTTACGATCCACAATAGATAAAGTCAATGACTATAAAAAACTGACTTGATGAAATCAAAACACATGATAAGTGGAGGTAAAAATTGATTTGTAGGAAGGTAAAACGTTGACCCGTACACTTTATTAAGTTTTCACATTTGTAAACAGTTGGTACATAGACATCGAATTCAGCTACCGTGCTAAATACTGGAAACCAGTTGAAGTGGATTTTCATCTCATCTACATAGCTCAACAATTAATGAATGTAAGTAACTCCTCAATTGCTGATCAAACTGTTCAAAGCTTAAGATATTATTTCCTACGGTAGACCTATGCCTTTTTATTCTTTGTTATCTTTTACGAAGTCATCTGTCAACTTGGTTTTGAACGAACATTACATCGTGTGATTTAAAAGAGGTTTGAAATTACATCTCTACTTAAATTCCGCATATTTTTTGTCCTATTACAACATAAGAATGTACCAAAAGATCATTAAGGACTGTGAGAGATTCCTAGATAATGAAAGGTTTGCAATACGTCTTAGCTGATGAACTCCATTCTCATCAGAATAATTTTTGATAAATACGATCCTAGATTTTTTGTCAAAGTTTAAGAAAAGGTTGACAATAAATTGAGGCCTTCTGTCCCCTAGGCTTTCAGAAAATCAAGATGCAACAGCAGTGCCGTAACCATAACACATATTTACTTGGGGAAGGGGTGGCTAAACCGATTCTTGCCCAAATGATTTCAATGTTCCAAGGACCTGGCCAGGAAATAACATAAACTCAGTTGCAATTCAGGCATTACTTTTGAAATTATTACGGACCCATGTTATCATCCCCCAGTGGTTACGTCACTGCAAAAGTACCCTGAATATTGTTCAACTTGCATTTTTAATGCAGTAGGAGAAAT
The DNA here is from genome assembly GCA_010016065.2 of Carybdea cf. marsupialis auct. non (Linnaeus, 1758). Taxonomy (NCBI): domain Eukaryota; kingdom Metazoa; phylum Cnidaria; class Cubozoa; order Carybdeida; family Carybdeidae; genus Carybdea; species Carybdea cf. marsupialis auct. non (Linnaeus, 1758). The sequence goes on from JAAAKL020004889.1 coordinate 8,692, forward strand.
AACTAATTTTACTAATCATTCTGATGTCATTGAGAAACCAATAGCTTCATAATGCATCGTACCAGCGACGTGGAAGTACGGTTCAAGAGTAACAACAGTGACATATGAAGATGTTTACATTAAAACCTGCTCCCTGCTATTATTACATAGACTGCACATTTATAATAAATATAACCATGACACATATAACCATGACACAACAAGAATCAATTACTACTTCTTTACTGAGTTATAATCGCAACTTATACCATTAAAGAAATTATTAGTGTTGGAGGAACTATGCTCGAAATGAACGCATAATCGTGGAGAACGAGAGCGAAAGTAACACTCGTCATATTACGCAATCCAAAATAACATAAATTCGGGTGTATAGAAGTAAAGCAGACGACTGAATGTAGGAAGAACTATTAAGTTCAAAGGAAACGACTAGTTACATTTAGAAAATAGCTCATGGGATAGAACTAAAACGAGATGATAAAAACGAGGCTGACCAATAACTATGAAAAAATAACCAACAGTTAGTGGTACGAAGCTAAAGTATCGACTTCTATAGACCACTCGTGTTGAAAAGTATTTTTTTTGTTTGTCTCTCTTCAGAGCCGAACGTTAATGTTTTAGCTATGAAAACAAACAAAACTACAAACGATATTAATTACTAAAAATATTGTCATGGATGAAAAAATATAAACGAATATTAATTACAAACTGTTTTGGTGGAATAATATAAACCAATCCTTCGGGACTTGAGCTGTTATTGTGAACGGGCATGTTTCAGTAAAAAGAAGGAGTCCAGAGAGACACTGCTGCAACTGTTTTCATTGACGAGTAAACACTACGCAATGGCCGACTCCTAAAGTTCGTAAGTGTTAGCAAAAGTCTATTTATGTATTCTTGCTGGCCTCGTGTCACCTTGTTTCAACAGTGAAGATAATACATGCTGGCGTATTCTTTGCAGCGAAACTTGCGTTGTGCATCCTACACAACGAGCTCTGTGTAGGCATTGCAAATCAATATCAACACTGCATTTCTGAAGATGGGATTTCTTTGCTGAAGACATCGCCTTTTTAGTAACCAAAACAACATGCACCAATCACTGTGCTCTCGCCCAGATGACCCTTTCTTGATTTTGGCTGCAAATAGTTCTTATTGATTCCTTATCCAGTGAACCCGAACTTGCAAGAGACAGCGGTTAGGCGTAGATGGATTTGGTCCTGATATTTAGCTACTTTTAAGGGTGCAATGTTATTAATAAGAGTAACTGAGTAACCTGTGTCGTATTTAAAAGCTATGTTTCCCGATAATATTGCTTTTAAATACTATAACCCATCAGCAAATGTCGTTTTAAAACAACGTCTTCAGAGTCCTATAGACAAGACATTGATCAAAGATTTATCTGACAGTTTGTAATGGATGTTTTCTTATGATAGTTCTCCGTCAACGTCCACATTTTTGGTAACCATTCACGTTTATAGTTTTGGTTTTCTTTATTTTCATTGTCAATATTTTGACGTTAGGTTCTGACGAGAGTCAAACGAGAAAGCTAATCAACCTTACATTAAGAGTTGTCTAAAGTGAAGTAAGAATTTGGTATATTTCTAAGTACACCAGCAGTACTATGGGTTCATTGTGTAGTTAACCCTATCATTTAAACGAAGAAAGATATTTAGGCAGAAAATGGCCAGTTTTATATTCACAGCCAGGAATCTCTTTGCCTCCAAAAAAAGCTTCTACATGGCTAAATTTGCACCAGTAAATCTCAAATTCGGACATGGGGCAACACAGGGTATGTACTAGTCCTTTTGGTCATGAGATCATGACTGTTGAAATCCATGCCTTCTTCTGAAATGTCCACTGTACAGTGACAATCTCCCCCGTTTGTTAGGTTAGCACTTGACTATAGAGGCACGTTTAGTAACAATATGCGCCTACTCGCGGCTGCTGCAGATATTTTTCATCGCTTTTCAGGTAACAAATTTGTAGCATTTGAACTTAAACTGCTGTGATGTTCGGCAATTCATGTCCACGCCTCTATCTGATAGTTTCAAGATACTCACTTAGCTGTAATCGTTTCACTATGATACTAAATTAGTTCTGGACTATGAAATTTGGCAAATGTCCTCTTAATAAAGAAATGTTTTATTCACAAGTGAAAATGCTATATTAGTTGTACTTGAATTCTTCCAAGTAATCCTTTCTTTTATGAGATCCTTGCGTTCAACTCCACCCATTGTTCTTATAATCTGATAAGCAGATTTACGACAAAAACTGATTCACGAGAGCCAAATAGAACAAAAGATACTCAAGATATCCGTTTATATTCTTCCAGTCTCCTATTCTATGGCATCTGTACCCTTCCCACAAATTTTAAGCAATCACAGAGAAACCAGAAATGACAATTCGCCATATTACATTCTGAACGAAATTAATTCCAATTTTCAAAAACGAGACAATTGTACATGCAAACGAATATAGATTGACTTACTGGTGCTATGTATTTTTATTACGTTTACTCAAATGTTTGGAGACAACAACTCAAAGATAAATAGTCTTTGAAAGAGAACGTCGAAGCTGCATACTACAACAATAAACATTAGAAGTTAGATACCCTATGGTCCCCAAATCTCTCAACTATGCCCACCAATTTCAGAAAATAGGTCATTGAAACGGTTATCTCAATCCAGACTGGGTTGTTTTGAAATGCGTAAATTTGGAGGGGTTCTTATAAGCACGAGACTGGTGAGATACTGATAACTGTCTAAATACGTGTCAATTTTGTAAGAGAAATGTTATGGTAATTTATTCAGCTATTAGCTTTTCAAAAATATGATGTATTTTGGTATTGGAGGCATGATTTCACAGTAATGCCGGAAGCTGACAAGTACCTAAACACCATACCAGGTCGTTAGGATACTGTTTTTGACGAAAAATCAAAATAAATTTAATTTATTTAATCCTATTTATGAGATTGAAAGGTAATAAGCATATGAATTTATCCCAATACCTATCTTTCATGCAATTTACAAGATTTGGGGTCCTTAAACAGCTTCGTCTTCAGTGTTTTTATCTTTAAGAAATGTAAATCCTTTCAGGAGAGTCTTTGTAGTATCATTAGCAAATTTTTATAAAATGTTTCAAAGTATAAATTTGAAAAAATTTGGTTTTTCACAAAATTTCAAAATAGTGGGCCAACTCCTTTGTGAGATATCATAAAGAACATAGAACTGCATGCCTACTTGTTCCCCTCCCGAGATGGACAGGAATACTTTATTGTTTATTCGTCAACAAATCCTTCTACGAAAGCTGATTAACAACAAAGACACGTTCTAGTTGCTTCTGATTTTATACTTCTTGCTTGATATTTTTCGTGTTTTCAAATTTATGTAGCTGCGATTTTCCTTTTTAAACTTGTCGTTATTTGAAAATCTTCCTATTCCCCTAAGTCGGGCATTTTCACTAATGCACAATGAAACAATGCAGGTGTTGGAAATATACTAATGTGATCAGTGGTTGTGAAACACTGATCATTGATGATGTAAATAAAGAAGCAAAATTTTATTAAAACGAAGTTAAGATTAAACAGTTTGTAAATGCCACACTTGTTTTGGTATATATGGCTCTTTAATTAAGATCTATGGTATCAAATTGAGGAAACTCTGCTGCTTTAATTTTTGCTAAGGAAGACTTTCTAGGACCTGATCCTGTCCTTGCCCACCTGACTTGTGTGAATAAAATCTTTTACGTTTAATACGTCTTCAATAGCAAAATAAGTTACTTCTTCAACTTTAAATGAACAGTCAAAGGGGTTCTCAAACCTTTCAATGTGTCTAATAACTTTCATTTGTGCCCAAAATGCTCTTGGCATGGGAGAAAACTGCTGATGTTCTCAAAAGGCAGATATTAGTTATCTAAGGTATTGAATTAGATTAATTTACTAAGTGGACATTGGTCAGTAATCCTGCAAAGTACTCACGGTTAAATATTTATGTTAGGGTAGTATTATTGTGCAAATGAGAAATCCATTTCACTTGACTCTTTCTTTTTAATAGTGACGACGTGTTGCGAAGACGCAGGTAGCTTTTTTCGTATACCCTGATATGTAGTCCTTGGACCGTAAAGAAATAAGCATATTGAAAGCTGAGAGTGCCACATGCATCCTACTGATGTGATGTTCCATGTACCTGATTCAAACAATGTGTTGCTATGGTGTATGGATAGGTATTAACTTGAAGGTTTGGGTAAGGTTAGTCCTATACTCTGCTACAGAAGACGATTACACGTCCTGAGAACGGCATAACAAAGTAGACTTGCCTGCTCCTTCCCACTAGAGGAGAAGTTATCACCGATTATTACGCTTCCCTGGCTAATACCTGGCACCCGTTTTACTGCTGGATTCGTAGTAGGAGTTTCAGGTTGACTAATAAAAATGGACTCGAAAGGTCAATCTTCTGTTTGACAAATTATCCCTGTACTAATTGATGTAACTCGCCTTCAGGAACTTTGTTTCAGTAAATATTAATTCAGAAAAATTGTATTTGGTTTGACACATATTTCTGCCTTTCAATTTGGTCTCGATAGAAATATTACAATTGATTGCTTTGTAACTACATGGCATCATATGTTTCCGACTACAAATTTATCACTTTTAAATACCTAATAGCAGGTTTGAAGTATGTATCAAATTATATGATTTGATAAGCTAGAAAAAAGTATGAATGAAATATAGCGTAGCATAGGTTAATTCTCGAGTTTCAGGTACTTAAATACGATGTAACAATTAAGCTTTTGCGTGAGAAAATACAAACTAATTCCGTAACTGAAAGACGTATATCCTCGTGTATCTTTTCAGAGAATCGGGTTAATTCAGGGATTCCAACCATAACTGTAGCAATCCTGGTGCTTGTGATCTATTTTCATTGCAAAAAAAACGGTCAGAAAATTGGTCTTGCCAATGAGTCGTTTTTTATATATTAATTAAGGCATTCCCGAGTCAACAACCTCTGCTATAAAAGTCAAACGCCTCAATTTTATAAGCGGACCCTTGAAATTTGAGGGAGAACTGTAATTAGGTACCCAAGAGTCCTCACTATATTGAGTAATGACACAAAATGGTGATAGTGACGTGTGGGCACGTTTTAGCGGACAAGATAGTGTTCATCTCTTATTTGCAGTAGGTACCAACTGACAAGATTTTAACGAACCAGCTATGCATTAATAAAGTTAATCACTTTAAAGATAGTAGGAAAATGCATGTACATATTCAATTAACAGGTTTATGGTCGTGTTTTACCCATCAAGATGTGTTTCATATAGTACCAAACAAAGGGTTCCTTTCCCTTTCTTCTCCCCTGTCTATATTCTTTGATATAACTTCTCTCCCATGTACAGCTGTCAGAATACTCATGTATTGAATCAACATACATCTTCTTATCAATGTATATCTCTCAAAGTAATGCGTTTTGTACTTTAACGGAGCGGCGTTTTGTACGAATCCGTCATTTCGATTTAAGCCACGACGTTATTCAAGCACCTATTGAGAAATGCAATCAATGCAAGCCTTCCTTACATCTGTAAATCAAAGAATTGTTAAGGAGATTCGTACCATAATGTGACTAAACGAAGCTGCTTTCAGGTCATTTAACAATAGTGCATGCACCCTTTCAGTAATATCAAGTTGTGAATCAAAGGAGATAATCTGAAAGCGAAATGTTTCTTGAAATTTTACAACAGATGAATCACGTTATCTTCTAGCTTGACTGGATGACCTTATTTTGTATTCTCTTATCAACTGTTACATCTCAGAAATGGTCACCAAAGAGAATGACCTCTCCAAAACTGACATTTAAAGACCTTCCTTTGGTATCACAGAAATGCGAATGGATATATCGCACTGATTTTCTCGCTTCCTATTCAAACTATCTTTTATCTAAACTACCAAAGACCTTTCTTTTAAGTTACAAAAATGACTAAACCGTCCAGATATATTTTAACTTGACTGTTTTACTGACTATAAGACTGATCTTTGTCTCTGCGGTTATCAACGTTCTCTTTCTCAAGAAAATTAACAACTAATAAGTCAAAACCACTGTTGGTTAAGTGCGGACATTTATTGTTTCGCTGGTCAAAGTTTTCGCTCTTTCTCATTTGACAGGTGCAGACGTTCATAGAGAGTTTGAACAGAACAAGTGTAAGGAGATAGCAATGCCCTTCGTGAACACGTGTCACTAGATAACCTGAACAATAGACGCATCATTATAATAAACAAAACCCCTTGGTTGAGGACCTTGACATCTGGACGAAACCAACTTAAGTATTCATGCGTTTATCAGGTGCGTTAACACTGATTACTCTCAAGTTTGAAAATAGAATACATCATTTTCAAATACACACTCGAAATCAAAATAGTATTCTCTTCGAGGTTGTTTAGTGGAGAACAGGTGAAGAAAATATCTGGCACTCGTCACAGACGCTCTGGACTCAAAGCAGTGTTCCAGAGAAACAGTGAATGCAAATTACGATTTGATTCCACTGTCGATTTACAGCTTGACATTTGAGCCAAGTAAGACGTATTTGATTAAGCGGAAATCAAGATAAGCTTTCGTACAGCTGCCATATAAATATATCTACAATACTACCAGTAATGGACTTTCATGTCGTCTTTTAGTTCAAATTTGGATTTGAGGAAGAACTCTGGTTTTCAAAGACATGTGTAGCGGAGGAACGTGAAGTATCATTACAAATTAAGTTCTTCTAGTAGATCGTCAACGACCATGGAATTTTCGACTGCAACTCATCGGCCATTGCAAGCTAATCATTTTTCACTAACGAGACAGCATCATGATTTATTTCAACGTGATCTTATCGGAGGACGAGTTACTAAGAAGGGAAATAAGATTAACACAAAAGTTCAGCGGAAAATGGGAGAATTTCAGGACAGTTTGCTACAAAGTCATTTGTATCGTGGGAAACGGAGAGGATCGAATGATTCGACAGAGGACAGGCGGATTCCACTTGCAAATAAACGATTATTGACAGAGTGCAATAACTTAGCTCAAGTTGACAGCAAAAAAGGAGTTAGAAATGTTAATCAGTCAAATGCGAATAAATTATCATATGGAAAGTTCACAAAATTTTCAATAGAGGAAATTTGCAGCAGTAATCGATACACCTCCGATTCAAGTATATCTCTTATTGATAATAACGCTACGAATCCGAAGCCGACCTGCGAATTAAAAACAGTTTCATTTTCTGGTAATCGAGAAGTAGCTTCTAACGATTTGAATGAAACGATTATATCGGCTAGTACTGGTAAAGAAAGGCGTAAAAAACAAGTAATGAAAGAAAGTTCTCGCTTTCCGTCGACTCTAGACAAATTGAACAACGCTGGAAGTGATAGCTGCGCAGACCTAAAGGACTTTGATATACTATCGAACTGTCAGGAAAATGATTCTGGGGATAGTGCTATAAGTAATGAGACAAGTATAAAGGAGCACTCATTTAGTGAACATGAAAGAAATCTTTTTGAAAATGGATGCAAAGGACCTGTTAAACGAAAACGAAGGGTTGATCAGGAAGAAAGGAGGAGAATAGCAAACGAGCGGGAACGGTCACGTGTGCACACTCTTGCCGCCGCGTTTGATGCTCTACGAGAAGCCATTCCTAGCTTTTCTCCTTCCCAAAAGCTATCAAAACTAACTATACTTAAAGTAGCTATAAATTATATAAGTGCTCTAGACAGCTTGAACTCTGGCATGCCGACAATCTTATCAAAAGATCACTTTTCCGACTCAGTGGATGCATGTACGCATGCGTTAAAGGCTGAGTACGGTAGAGCGAAAAGGATATCTTGGCATGATAAGAAATGATAAGTTTGAAGGTGATGACTATTTCATTTAATAGTTTTTGTCTCTGTGATTCTGCAAGTGTATGTACTGATTTTTGGGAACCCGAGTACACTAGAGTAACGGGATATCTTCGCCCAATAAAATAAATCTCAGTAGAAAATTTACGTCTTTCTTTCTGTTACAGTGTACTTCTTCCTCTTTTCTTAGAATTTCAGTTTACCTGACTGACATGATAACTTGGTTTTGTAGGATTGATTGATTAGTAGGACGTTTATTTCATCGCTTCTACATTCATTGTAATATTTCATGTTGCTTCCTCGTAAACAGTTATACAATATGCATTCTGATTGTTTACTATTGTAAAAGAACAATAATGAAGCACTTAAGAGCGTCAAGGGACAAATGAGCTTGTAGTTTTCTTTGTTTGTTTCGCGCCAGACACCACACTAGCAGTTTACTGACAGATGTTCCTTACTTACTCTCAGCGTTACTGTGAAATGTCAACAAGAAAGAATTAGCACAGTCTAAACAGTACCGCTTCGTCTAAGTTGACAAGTTGACACATTATGCGCTTATTTTGTAAGAACATTCACTTGTCACTATTACACTTCACTTACTGTGCTATTCCAATCCCTGAAAATGAACTCGGTAGTAGAACTTATAAAATTTTAGTGATTCCGTGCCTGAGAACCTCAAAAAGGTGCCAAGACTTAACGGATTGGGCCATTGATCTAAGATTTTTTCAGTATGTCGATTAATAATCACAAGGAAAGTATGCCCTAACCTTCTTATTTTCGCCGCCCACTAAAATCAAAGTAATCCGTCATAGGCCGGGAATCCAACAGCTAGCACATCACCATCAGTTTCTTATCATAATTCAACAGAAGCTTTATTTCGGTAGTTGAAATTATGAACATTGATTTGCTAAAGCATTAAAAAGTTACTCTATTCTATTCAAAGTTATTGGGATATTTGGTGCTGCTTTGTTGACGAAATACGAAAAAGACTTATTTGAAATAAGGCTTTCAGAGAAACGTAGGCCTAGTGTCTGCACTGACATCCATTTGGTTTTTCTCGGGGCAGTTTGTAATAGATAATGCTGAAAATCTCCTCTGGCACAAGTATGTTGTTGAGAACATCTTCAACATCGTGATTGCTTCACACCCAAGTGATAGATATTCATTTGTAATGTCAAGAACTGAAATAGTGAAGGCATTTCATGCCTCGATAACAACTTTGTATCTCAAGGCCGCTAAATATTGACTTGATATGTAAAGGTCATTTTCTTAAGGTATGCGTGTTATGTAATGATTGGCCGTTAAGGTGGGAAAATGTGCTACTTGAGGAGGGACATCAAAATCATCCGGCGTTCTATTGGTTATAACACTCTGGTATAGAGTGATAATATTAACTTGACTAATTTCCAGCCTTTTATTGCTTCTATTTTCATGGAAACTGTAGCAAGTCTACAACTAGTTGACCAGTTCTTTGACAAGATATATCAAATAAGTACAAAATTGGCTTGATCTGTGCATGATTTATATATCATTAGCCTTGTGAGAATTTAGTGATCATTAAACCATTGTTACACTAAGTTTCCGATTTTCATTTCAATAGAATTAATTTGGTTCTCTTAAAATGTTAACTTAGTAAAGTGGATTGGACAAAGAATAATTCGATCAACGTATTTGATCAGTTCAGGGTCACCCTCGTTTTAGGTAAGCAAATACAAGCATATACATGGCAGCTCATTTGTTGTGATATGATTTGAGAAGATACATTCTTCAGATTCTTTAAAATTATGAAAAGTGAACAGAGTGTATCTAAACCTCACAAGGCCACCGTTGCGTTAATAAAATGAGAGAAATAACAGAATGTCAACACATATGTCCAACTGCTTAAAATACTTGTTAAATGTAATTTAATGGTCTCACGGACCGAGATATAAGGGACTTTCCGTCGGCTTAACATTTGAAGCAATTATCAGAGATCCTCCAAGTACTTGTTTATTCTCTCTTGTGAGCACAAAGACACACATTTGTTTCTTTCAAGACTTTTCCACCCTCTGCTGTTGTTCGTGAGGTTTGTAGTTTCTGAACAACGGTGTATTTTATATGTATTTGTACTTTCTCTATTTACAGTTGACTTACTATTATTGATCTTCCTCAGCTACACACGTTTTGGCATTGCTCTTCTCCTACTTTCATCACGTATAGCCTTTAATAGTTAACCTCAGAGAACATCCCAAGCCCAAGAGTGGAGGAGTGCTAAATCTGGGCAAAACTGTAACATATAATAACATAGGAAGCAATTTAAACTTGTGAGTGCGTTTGAAGTGGGGAACACTAAGACGTCAGGAACACTTCTGAGCATCAAAAGGTTAATTTATAACAGAAAAGGGCATTTTTGAGGAGAAAAAGAGGGCTTGTAAAATTCGAGCGGGTGGTGCACGATGTCCCAAATGTTCCATAGGAATATAGAATGCGAACATTAGTATACAGGTTTTCAGATTTTACAGAGCAGACAATTTCTTTTTTTAAAACATTTGAACCCTATTGTTCTCCTGACTCTTTGATGAAATGATTCTCGTGACTTTGCTATTTCGAACTAATTGGACCTTTATAGATTGAGGCAAATACCGAAATACTATTTTTGCTGGTCTTTGCGTTTTGTCGTTCTTGCTGGGTGTTTGAAGGAGAGAGAAATATCTAAACATTGATCATATTGGACTATTCTGTGGAGTTTGTAGTCCTACAAAGCAAAAATGTCTGTCATTTCAAGCCCTTTTTTTTGAAAGATCTAAAATGTGCTGACTGTTTAATACATCAAATACTTCTATATATATCACCAGAAGCAGGAATTTCGACAGTAAAGATGACATTAAAACAGTTGTGACATTGTTTCAGTGGTACAGTGGTGGAGAGGTAGGCAAAACTACGACTTTAATACGTTCTTTTAAAGATACAAGTATTTGTTGTAATAATCACTGTACTACTTTAGCAATATTGCGCCGTGAATGCTTAGATGGTTCAGCAGGAGAAATTCTACGTTGGCCCGTAGAGAGAACAGCGGAAAGAAGGTAGGGAAAGGCTGACATAGGACTAGATGGTTGAATGACATCAAGCAGATGACAGACAGCAAGGACATCAGGGTTAGCATGGTGATGGTTCAGGACAAGCAACACTGGAAGGCTCACATCAATGATCGCTATCCATGGGGACCAACGATCAGCAACGGTCATGGTGACCAGCAAGTAAGTAAGTAAGAATGCTTAGATTACGAGTTCTAGTCCTCAAAATGACGTGATCTGTATTCCTCTAGTATCTTTTAATATATAACCCTGATAATTATGATAATGCTACTTCAAGCTTTGAATTCCCAGCTTAAAGGGAATCGTAGCTAAAAGTACTTTACTTTCTCATGTTTACTTACCTTGCAGTATTCCAAAGCATTTAAAAGTAATAGAAATTAAGAAATAGGTGAAACTCAAATCTTGATAATTATTTTTGTGTGACTGAATTAAGTGGCACATAATATAGGCACTTAAGTAGGACTTCTTAGTCTGGAGGACGTGCATCGCACCTCCAGAATACAAATCAGAGGTACCTTCCTCTTTTAACTGCTAAAATATCATAAGCTCTCCTTCTCCGGATGAATTTAGCTCGTGGTTTAC
>JAAAKL020004890.1:0-20204 GCA_010016065.2 Carybdea cf. marsupialis auct. non (Linnaeus, 1758)
AGCAATGCTAAACAGAGACGGCTGGAAAGATGTAGTCAGAAGAATCCGAGCAAGCTCGACGCAGTAGTAGTAGTAGTAGTAGTAGTAGTAGTAGTAGCAGTAGTAGTAGTAGCAGTAAATGTCACCTTATAATCACAAGAAGTAGGGGACACATAGTGAAGGCAAATATTGGGATAAAAAGTCTTTTGTTTGGCTCTCATCAGGATTTTACCCCACAATTCCAGATAAAGTTTAAAAAGTTACATTAATATTTGTGTTTGCATCTTAAACTTAAATAAAAAAAGACGAATAGAAATAGCTGGAATTGTATAAAGCGTTGTTCCATGCATACCTAAACTATCAGAAAAGTTGCTGTATAGGGATTAAACCAATTTACCTTTTTGATCCGAGCCACTTCATTTACCAGTTCTGGAAGATTAACTACGCACGTAACAATCCAGTGATTCTATCGATGAATTTAAATGCCGTTGCAATGGCAGGTGCATAGCTAGAACGTCTTGGAAACTGAGTTAAAGAATGAAAATCTGGACCTTCAAACTTTTCAGACTCTCAAAAAGACGTTTCAGCATACGTGCATTGTTAAAATTGTTTATTTTGAAATTGCGCATTGTTAAAATTGTACATTGTTAATTATGCATTGATAAATTTGTGCATTTTTAAAGGCGTGCATTGTTTAAATTTTGTACCTCAAAGAACACGTTTAAATGTTAGATTAGTATTAAGGTACCAGTTTATGATATCAAGAAAAGTTTCTTTTGCAGTTGAAACAGTGCAGTATTACCAACATTTCTTATAGTCAGCTGTATCGCATGTCATATATACAATCTAAACGGTTTTAGTAAATGTTTTACGACAAGAAAAAATTAGCCAGGATAATAATACCAATAAGCAAAGATAATACAGGACTTCCCAAGCAATGGCTTACTATATTTACAACCCAATGTCATATGCCAACATTGACGTAAGTATGTACATGTATGTGGGCGTTTGCTTGTTTGTCATTGGGCTAAAAAGGAGAGGAAAGATATTGTTTAACTGTGAAAATAGAAACTTACAGCTTCAATCTATTTTACCTTGTGACCAGAATTAAGGAAAGACGATGACAATAGAGTCCTTTTACTTTAAACGAGTGATTTTATGCACACTCGATAAATTTTGCTATATTTTAAACAAAGAAAATTTAAACAAAATCAGGCTTCGATAAGTGGGTTTGTCTAGGCCTTGGGTCTTCTTTGTAAAGTAAGAGTGTGAAATTCTTATCATTGTCCCTTTGTTCGCAAACAATTGATCAAGTAGTTGCCACTGTTAACAGAGGTATTTAGAATAAAAAGCACATTGAAAGAAAGGGAAATATTACGGTAGATATTTGGCAGAACTGAATTGATGTCACTTACCAGAGTTTTCTCATTAATGGGTCCTAATGCAACAATACTCAGTTGAACACTTACATTGACAGCGGGACCTGGATAAAATAAACGAATCGAATAATGTACAGATCCTTTGTTAAGGAATACCATGAAGACACCAGACGTTTGAATGACCTCTCTTCAAGGTTCGACAGTGTCAGTTAGAATCAGATACTTTATGACTTAATTGACTCTTATGACTCTTCCAAACTTCACTAGGCATAATCTAGGACCTGATTTTGCAGCTTTCCTTCCAATGTAACAGCCACAGATTTGCAAGGTCTTCTTTAAATAATGTAGCAAGGAGGAAAAGCCTCCGTTACTCCTTGTCTTGTAAATTCTAAGCTAAGCAGTTGCTTCAAAACTGAAGATAAATTAAACCCACCTCAGTGGGTCGCACATAGAATTCTTTAGACCAAAATGAAAGGATATTTACTACGATCTACAGTTAAATTAGGAAAGTAGATCAAATTTGCTTATTTGAAAAAGTCTGTTCAGAATAGATACTAGTATAATAGCACAAAAGATCAATACAATTTAAATTATCATTCTCAAAAATCCCACCCCGATTTATACGAAATAAGATCTGAAAAAACATTTTGTTGACGTCAAATCCTTTAAAATGAAAAACACCTTCATTAGAATTAGGATGTCAACTATTTTCAATAAATAATGTGTCTAAAAGACTTTTTGCAACAAACAATTTTCTGCTTTTAACTCCTCTCTTTCGTGACTCTAGCTCTATATTATAAAGTCACCACAACGATTGATATGAAAACTGGCTGAAAATGAAATAAGTAATATTAAAAAGTTACATAATTTGAATCCTCTAAGCTTACGAAGGTTAAGAAGACCATGTCAAGTGTCCTACAGATTGTATAGAAACGTATCATTGCTATGCTTACCTGAGAATTTCATCAAGTAGTAGCCATTTTTTGAACATAAAAGCCATGTTGTGTCCATGAGGTAGCAGTCAATGACTAGTTATTTTCTGGGATACCTTTGTTAATTACTAAAGTTGACAATTTATTTTTAAGGAAGGTAAAGGTACTTGATGTTTTGGCTTAAATTGGGGAAATTGTTTTAAGCCTGATTTACACGCTATGATTTTGTAGGCCGATTTAGGGACGATTTAGTCAAGTGACCAACTCAAGATTAGTCCTACGTGTAATTGGCACTCACGACACGATTGACGATTTTGAGCACAAAATACTGCTTGGGATTTTATCTTGCCCAGAAACAGTAGGAGAAGCAATCCCCTACATTCTGGGAGCTGCATTCATCTGGATGGTATTATAGCCTTGCATGAGAAACTACATAGTCATTTCGCTGGTTTGTTTGTCATCAAAAAGGTCGACTATGTTAAAATTGCTAATAAAGCTCACGGCATTATTCTTTGATACGCCTACAGGACGTTCCTAACAGTAATGTTGTTTCTACTGTACAGAAAGTCATGCTTTCCATCGCGATTTCAAGGCTTCCATGTTAAAACTTTGAGGCACTGCCACGACATCCAAAATCGGGAGTGAATCTGTTTAACTGTCACAAGCCTGATTTACACGCTACGATTTTGTCGGCCGACTCACAGTTGGTATGACGTACGTCCATTGTTCAGGAGCCTAATTTCACGGTTGTTGATCTCAAAACGAATCGGGACGATTTTAGAAAACCTGTGTGTCAACGAAGTTGAAAAAAACCCCAAAACTCCCTTACTCTTCGTGACACCTAAACAGACTAAATAATTAACTCTACCTCACCACTGTTGAGACAAATGCCAAAACATATATATTAAGTTTACTGTTGAAGAAGAGCGCAATGGTAAATTACCATTCTCAGACCTAGACATTACAAACGACGGCACCAAAGGTACGACGACTGTGTACCGTAAGCCCACTTTTACTGGACTTTTTACTAACTTTGAAAGTTTTATACCATCTTCGTACAAGAAAGGACTGATCTATTCTCTTCTCAACCTATCAGCTCTGACTATCAACTGTTTCACATTAAAGTTGAAAAACTTCGCACTTTGTCTTGGAAACCGCTATCCTGTTCGTTTGATTGATTTTTGTATTCGTTGTTTTCTTGCTAAGAAGTTTGCATGTCATCCTGTCACTGCAACTGTCCCTAAATGTGTTTTGTACATGTCTTTACCATTCCTTACAAGTTCGTCACCAGTTACGTAAATTGTTTGATGTAGCGTTTCCGCAAGTCGACGTGCGTATTGTGTTTCGTCCCATGTTTCGGCTGAGGGATAATTTCCCTTTTAAAGACAGGATTCCTAAGGTTCTCAGATTGGGTATTGTATATCAATTTAATTTAACGCTCCTTACCTGGGTCGAACTAGGCGCCATTTACACACTCGAATCTGTGACCACTTGGGGATCTCGGCTTTAACTGCGAACCGTCAAAGCAGCCCGTCTTACTCTCCTGTCCTGGAGCACAGTCGGGCCACTGGGCCCGTGATCTCTAAGTCGGACTTTAACATTGCAAACTCTATCTCCCTATATTATATTATGTTCATGTAACTAACTCTACCTTCAATGTACTCCTGAAGATGATGTAAGACACATCGAAAGCTCGATAATAACTTTAAAACGTTTTAAACATTTCTGAGTTCTTTATTTATCATGACCCTGTCAATCAAGATTTTAGCATTGGTATTCTTATATATAAGCCGGAGTTTCCATAGCTACAATACAGGTAAAAGTTCTAATAATAACATTCACGGTTAATCTTTGATCACACAATTTTGCGTATTTTACAGACATACCTTAAATAAGAAAATTATTCAAATCCTTAAATCACCTATTTTCACATTTTTCAAATAGTAATCCACGGCGACTGACAAAATTAATCCTACGGATTTACGTAACGAAACTTGCCCAAAGTCACGCCGATCATTAAACATACATGGAGAATCATGAACGCAGCTGAGGGGTATTCCTCGACAGTGTTTTCTTCTCAACAGTCATGTAAAGTTTAAATGGAAAAGCAAATATCCTGGCTATGCATTCATTCTGTTATAAATTTGCGTGAAGAGTTTAGAGCTCAAAACTCGACTATGAATTTCGTTCCAGATCATTATTACGATTTTATAACCTTCGTAATTCGGAAGACAGCTTCTTCGCAGTTAAATACTTCAGTTGGATTATGCAGCAGTTAGGCAGCATGTTTCAGTGTGTGACGTCTTTTGTTGTTGTAACCATATCAGAGCGGTAACTGGTTATGTTCACAGCCCTATCCATACAAACTCCGACTTATTTGCTCCAGTCTATGCCTTGGTTTAAAAATACTCGGTAAGAAATCTAAATATTTGTGAAATGGTGACATGACCAGGTAAGTACTTATGCACTAGCTGGCTATGCTTTCCGTGTTAGCATGTTTCAGTTTGTTTTAGTTTCTCGAATATCAACGATGCACAACGCATAATTTATTTTAGGATATAGGCGCTATTGTTGGTTGCACAAATAGACCGTCATTTGAGTTCTTGAATGTCATACTCATGGAGTTTGAGATCAGATGGAAACTCTTTGATGTGCACAAACTTGTTATAATTGCTGATACAGTTGATGAAAGCAGGGAAACTTTAGATTGCCAATGCATAGCACTAGAGAAGAATGGATTCAAGCATGCACGAAGAGAAAAATCATGGAGCACAGTTGTAGGGAGCATAAGAAAATGCTGTCCATTACAGAGTTACAGAGCATCCCAAATAATGCTTGTAGATGCATAACTCGACCGGCGCACCAAAGTGTTATCTTAATATATTTGAACGGTTGTTCGCCCTGAACTGGCCAGCACACTTTAACCTCTTGTCTCATCGTAGAGATGTTTCACCTTTCATTTGTTTTATAGTTAGACACCAACAATGGCATGTCAGATTACTTTCCCATCGGAAGGGGAGTCAGACAAGGTTGTACTGTGTCACCAAGTCTCTTTAATATTTACTCTGAGGACATAATGAGGGATGCAGCTGAGAATTCCAATGCTGTTATAAAGATCGGAGGAAGGATAACCCTAACACTCGACCTTGCTATGTGGAAACAGATAAAATCTCATGACTATGCTCAAAAGAACTGAGTACTTGAGCAGGAAGAAAGGGCTTCTTTTGAATGCAAAAAAGACAAAAATCATGGTGCTTGACAAAAGCAGGAGTTATTTCTCAGCTTTCTATCTTGAAGGACAACAACTGGAACAAGTAAAAGAATTTGTATACTTGTGATCTATGATCAACACTGAATTGAATGACATGCAGGAAGTGAATAAAAGACTGGCAATCGCAAAAACAACTGTGCAGAAAATGGAAACGCTTTGGAAGAGCAGTGTCATTAAAAAAGGCCTCAAGTTGCGACTTCTTCGGTCTACAGCCTTTGCAGTAGCCTCATATGGATGTGAATCGTGGACC
Source organism: Carybdea cf. marsupialis auct. non (Linnaeus, 1758) (assembly GCA_010016065.2). NCBI lineage: Eukaryota > Metazoa > Cnidaria > Cubozoa > Carybdeida > Carybdeidae > Carybdea > Carybdea cf. marsupialis auct. non (Linnaeus, 1758). The sequence goes on from JAAAKL020004890.1 coordinate 5,812, forward strand.
TTCTCAAAGAAAGTGGAAAAAAAGATTGATGCCTTTGAGAAGTGAGCATATCGGCAACTACTACGAGTTTCTTGGACTGAGCGACAAAAGAATGAGTGGGTTCTCCAAAACTCTATAGTGATATGATGCTGAAACGGTATATGATCACCAGGAAGATGCAGCATTTCTGACATGTGTTTCATCAAGTACATCGACTTCATTTTCGCATATGCGAGGAGAGGATATTTGTTAATGACAATGAATTGAAGGTTGATATATAACTTCATTTGCTTTGGTTGCTGCTTTCAAGAGATTCATGCAATTCAGAAGACCGAAATGGACTAACTTATTGTGCGGAAATAAAAGTGTTCATCTCGCCCGATAAAAAGGACTTCGTGTTTGCCTGACAAGTTGGCAGCTCACTTCAGTCACTTATGACAAAACTTTTAGGCTCCCTACTTTTTAAGACAGTATTCTGGTATTTATGTCGATTTTACGGATTCAAAAGTCGAAGTGTTTTCATCGTGTTTTCGGAAAGGTAAGAACTCGGAAGGGGCATGCAGAGGATCGACAAGTTGCACATTATTGTTCAACGATGGCAGGCCTGCTCGAGAGATATCGTTCAAGATGAAAGTGTTTGAGATCATATGAAATCCTCCTGACTTCAGGTTTTGTTCTTTACAGAACTCTTTGGGAAATACTGGTGGTCTTAAAATGGAGTTTTTATCACTTACAATATCAGAAACAGATGTTAATTTCAGCACAATCAGGCAACCAGTCGACATCTCTGCTTTGTTCACTAAGACTTTAGTTGCACGTTCGCACTTCGTTTCGAGGACTATTTCGTGATTGTGTGTGTAATCCATGCTAGATATTTTTCAAGGATAGAAAGAGGATATTTATTCAATAAATCGTGCACGATTTGAATAGTACAGGATAGTACCAGTAGTTTAATCACAAGGGAAGACACTGAAAACAGGCAAGAGTATCCTTGTGTCAGGTGAACTGTGTTCAAATGTTGTGCTAGTAGATGTGGCCCCAAAAGGCCACCGTGAGAGAAAATAAACGGTAAACTGGAGACCTGTAATTTCAGATACATTAGTTGATGGAAGTTACCATGTAGGATATCTGTGGTTTCTTTTCATTACGATAACAAATTCAATATGTAGGCAGTAAATCAATCCTAAAGACAGTTGCTTGTAGTGAACTAAGCGACTAATAATTATCAGTTTTCCTCTCGTAAGTGAATCTTCTGTTTTCCCTCTAACGTCAAGACAAAATGCCAAATGTTTGAACCATTACAGTAAGCATCGTGAGTGACCTTTTAAACAGAGGCTTCTCTTTGGATGGGATCATTCTAATTCGAAGTTTATATAGCTTGCATAAGGATGGTAGTGAAACTCACATCGCTTTAAACCTCAGGTAAATGTAGGGGGTCACACACTTGAAGAGACATTTGTAGCTGTAAACAGGGGGATCATACTGGAGTCATACTTTCGGCACTTGAGTTTATGTTAAGATTTATCGTAATTTAGTGATGCTATACGTACATCAAGCTTGTGAGGAAGGGGCAGTTCTCGCATTAATCCGACCTTTATTTAAGGCAGTTGTCTGCAGTATCTCATTAAAACCTACAAATAGGACATGGTGGCTAAGGCAAGGTGATGGTCCTAGAAATTCTGCAGCTGGATGGGCATTACTGTTAGTTGTGAGTAGACTTTTTCAACCTGCGAGAATCACCAGCCATCTGAGTTAACGCACAGCTGAATCCCAGTTTAATGTGCTCCTTAGCGTTAAATTGCGATCTTCATTTTCCACTTTCCCGTCTTGTCATCGCAAACACTTGTGTTGCAAGTTGGCTCTACGCACCGCACGGTGCTCGAGGATTAGTGAGTGTGAGTGAGTGTCTTGTCATCCGTGGATTTTGTTACTGAGCTTGATCTGCGCCTACGAAAACTTTTATGTCGGGCTCGAGTTTGTTTCGAAGCACAAAGCGGTGGTAGAGGACAGGTTACACTAACACTGACACTAACACCGTGATCTGACCTCGACACGGTGTAACACCGCCTTAACCGCTAGTGATTGAATACTTGTAAGGTCATTTTCTAAGGGTAAACGTTACTCCAGAGTCTCTAAATTTGCACATATGATAGTATACAACAGATAGAAACATTCTATGAAATCTGTAACAGATGGCCTCTAGTTGCCTCTAGCTGACAGATCGGTAACACTAACACCTGTGTTAATACGGTGTTTCTGTCGATGTCAAAATAGGAACAGATCTGGGACAGATATGTTACACTAGCACATAACACATGACACACACCGAATTTTGACCTCACTCAATGTGGGGGGACAAAGTGGAACAAGATATGTAGAAGCTAAGGATACCGAAAGAAGATTCTATGGAGAGAAGCAGATGGAAAAGGATAACTCGAGTGATTGACCTCACAATTCAGTGGGATTAAAGTCGGAGGGAGAAGAAATGCTGGCCCTAGGGTATCATTTGCATAAACTAGAGGCCTACACAGAAAGATGTCAATTTCATCTTCAATTCCAGTATAGAAATTGGGACGTAAAAGCATATAAGAAACAGCAGTTTGAATAACATAATGTAAGTTCAACTATTAATGAAGCTATTTACAAAGACCAAAAGCAACAACAAAATAACAAAGTAAGTATACCGTTTTCGGATGAGACGAAATTATTAATCATTTCTTTTCTTTCTATTAAGTCTAGCTTTTCTTTGTCTAAAAACTGGTACTATTTCTGAGATTCCTACGTCTTTCTCATTCCTTTTTGATTCCATTATCCTTGAATAACATAACTAAAATGCAATTAAATAGCATTGTTTTATCAATAGTCAACTTGTCAACAGAAGTACCTCTGCGCTATCCATTTCAATTTCTTTTTCGTGTTTATTTCCTTCCTTTTTCAAGTTAATCCGTTTATCTCAAGCACACCTAGAACATCATCATTATCATCATTATATGCTAAAACGTCTGCACTGTCTTTAGACCCTTTGAATTGTAAGTCACTTCCTTTGATTGTAGGTCTAGTTATGTTAAGCCATAATCCATCACTTTGTGAACAAAGACATTCATTTATGAGCCATGCTGTTAACTATCCTTCTGTCTAATGTTTAAAACTCGGATGTTTCTTAGACAATTGCAAAATGTTTTCTTTTGGAAAAGTAAATATTTCTTATTTAGATGAGGCCTGTTGTTGTATATTCAAGTTTGTGTTGTGGGCCGATTGTCCAATGCGATCTAACAAAGAGCCAGTAATCAGCAATCACTAGTGGGTAATGTGCGGCTTTCATTGGCAAAATGTTACTTTCATACCAGCCTGAAAATGACCATTCACATCAGCCAAAAAATCATTGAAGGTACTTTAACGATTGATTGTCTGAGAGAAGAGAGGATTTGATAATGTCAATTTTGGAGGGACAATAGAGAAAGGTTAAAATCCCTGAGGTGACATTTTCCCTTTTTTCTAGTAGCCCTTCAAAACAAATTCATGAAAAAATACTAACGTCCAATTTCGCAGAATTTCCAGCCTCAAGTGACCTGTATTATTTTCCAGCTTTCCATTCCAATTTGAAAAGAAGACCATTTTCTCAGCTTTTCCAATCTGAGTGCTAATCCTGCTAATAAAGGCCCAAATACATACATCAAAATGGAAGTTTACTCTGACGCAACCCGATCCTGTTGTTGATCCACACTTGAAGATGCCTTACTTGTACTTACATCCTCTGATATTATGTCTTTCATCTACTAACATGTAGCCTGACAAAGCACCCAGCAAGCACCCAAAACGTTGTTATTGAAAACAAAGGCACCAGAACCTCAAACATATAGTAGCGTACTTACTGTTAGAGTTTGCGCATGTCAACATAAAGTGGATTTATGACCCTGCTTTAAATTTGGGCAGATATTTACCACCTTTTTGCCACTTCTTTACGTTGTTGGCAGCTATCATGATACAATAGATTGCGTTTGAAAGATTGCATGACACGTTGGAACTACAACAGTTTATTTCAATCGTATTTAGCAATAACACTGATAACATTGAGATGAATATAGATGTAGTGGATCTTCAATATAATGTAGTACAAGAATAAATAATAACGACATCCTACCAACTCGTATACCCTGCTTACAATTACCTGTTTGCTTCTGATCCGTCTCAACTAAAATCGTTATAAGCCTTCAGGATGCCCACTCACACGTATACCTGCACCTGCGAGGGCTATCATATCTAGTATCACATAGTCTTTTATCAATCATCATTTAATCATCTTACCGTCAGCATGAGGACGTATCCGTTTATCGTATCCATTGGATGTTACCTTTTGAAACTCAATTGATGCTTGTCCTGTTCCAAAGCGCGTTGCTGTTTATAAAAAATGTTAACAAATAAAATGTCATAAGCAGGAGGAGAAATTTATTGAAACAAAACATTTGAATCGGTTGAGTGGATTATTGGAGTTATTGTCTATCTTAATCATCTTAGGTCATTATTAACTTTAATGTTACATTTTTTTTACAGTTTCCTTGCCCGTACGTCTAATATTTTGTAATCACACACTCACTCACTCACTGATCCTCGAGCACCGTGCGGTGCGTAGAGCCAACTTGAAACTCAAGTGCTCGCCAGTGCTGACTTCGGCAGCGAGCTGCTCGGCTTGAGATAGAGGCACTCCACAGGATCGCAGATCTTTGGCGACGACATCGAGCCATTGAGTGCGAGGTGTGCCTCGTGGGCGTCTCCATTCTGATGCAGTCAGACTAAAATCCAGGACCGCACGAGTTTATTTTGTCATCATTCCATGCCATTTTACACATGCACAAGTAGCATTAAATCCAGTTTGGCTTTCGTTGCAACCATATAATGCAAACAGCAAGCTAAAATCAAGATGTTCCTTGTTTGTCAGTAAGAACGGACGGAATTGAATGTGTGAGAGTATTCTTAAATGGCAAAATATGCAACAGATGAATATTAACTAAGCAAAATTTTCTAATTGTGTGGGGCACACAACTTTACTTATCATCTTAAATATTTCTACATTTAGATTTGTTAGTAAGCACTTTAGAAGATACTGTTTTTATTGTTCATTTATCTATTACTAGTTTTTGGCACGAAAGAGTGCATTTCATCAAAGAGCTCAAAGTCATTGAGGAACTAGTACTTGCCATTTATTAAAAAATGGTAATACAAAAATCGTTTGTTCATTTTGAGTTCCTCCTTGTACTTTTTTCAATCTTAATCAAAGTGTTTGTCAATAACAATTTTAACGCGAAGCATCAAGATGTAACAGATTGCACCTTATCAGTTACAAGGCTTCCTTATTTGTTCAACTGCGAAGTCTACCAATTACTCAGTTAACATTGCAAATTTGCTGTTACAGCTAAATGTCTACACAGAATTACATGTTGATCTATTTTCCGAGTACTAGTTTAGAAGAGAAATAATGGATACTCAGAGCAAAACATATAAAACCTTTGCCCCAAAGGGTCATGATCCATGTCTGCTCCTTCAGGAAACCTTTGTTCATCACTCACACGAAAGCATCTTGGATTAGTAAAATAATGTTAGAGCATAAAGAAAATGAAAGCCATAGTTAATCAGTAATCATCACAAGTCTCAATGGTCACCAGATGTGGGCTAGTACTTTTATGAACGACTCATAAGAAAAAAATTGGGATGATCCTTTTATGCTTCGGTGGCTGTTGCAAAGAAAGAGGTAAAATGAAATAATATAAAATCATTCCGTAAGGATCTGTAAGCTAAACAAATTTGCAAATTAAAATGCTTCATTTGATTAAGTGTCGTAACCCTATTTTGATATTTAAAATGATCTGATATTGAAAACTCGATTGCGTCCTGGTTCGCTAATAGCTCATAATTTAGAACTTTTTATAAATTTACTTGCAAAGCAAGCATCAAATTTGGTTTCATGTTTACTAATTTGCTTAATTATAGGAGTGACGCCAAAAATAAGTTTAAGTGGCTGTTTCTAGTGTATTTTTTCAAAAGGGGGACATGCTTGTAAAACGAAGATGTATCACATCTTATGTCTGAACAAAAGAAAAGCAAAATAATGACCACAGTATTATTTACTTTAAGAATGAAGTAATATTTTGTTTAAAATAGGGTGTTGTAAATAAAAAGGATTGGTTTTGCCTAACTTTTGTAGATAGGTGGTCAATGATATAATACAATTGGGTAATAAACTTTCAAAAATGCAATAAACCTCAAGCCATTAATCACTGAACAATAGAATTTTCAGACAATTCAAAAAATAAGAAATGTAAAGGGTTGCTGTAGGTAAAAACGTCTATACGCAGTAGTTGCACTTCCAGATCTGAATTGTATGAACTAGAATTTCAATTCTTATTAAACTGGGCTATTGTTGTTTGATACCCCAGTATTTCCGTAGTTAGAGCTCTTTTTATAGATGACGAGAAACGTGAGAATTTAAGACTTATCATTATACCGACGTATCAAGATGTTAGAAACAGAAAATTATTCAGACTTATGTCCATACTAACAGGTGTTTCCTATGCAGAAAAAGGGGTAGCGGTTATAGACATTTTTTACATTATTACATTAATGGCGTAACCCTCCTCTTTGGGTCCTTGCACATTCCTTTGTGATGTATTCCTTCCACTTTAATCGATCCTTTGCCTTGCGTTCAATAGTCAGCAGAGGGATACCAAAATCATGCCTAATTTGATCCCACCATCTTTTCCTTTGGCCTTCTTCGACTTCTAGTTCCTCGGAATTCTTCTTTGTACACTCGTCTAATGAAACTAGTGTCATCTCTTCTATTTATTTGAACAAAAACAGTTTAAGCTTCTTTTCTTAATTTTTCTTCTTTTCTTGTTCAGGATATCGTCCTTTACCCCAAGAGATGTTTTGATGTAAAACAGTTTGCATCTATTATTACGAGTTTGCCAGCCATAATTCAAAAACAGTCATTTTCAAACACAGTTAACCTCCTTGTATCTCCTGCTTTCAACGTACAGCATTCGGAAGCATAAATTGCGATGGGAATTATTAAAGCTTTATATAATCTCAACTTGATTTTATTTGGGATATCTCTACGTGACCAGATATTCTTCTTCAGTCAATCAAATGCACTACTTGCGAGACCTATCCTCCTTTTTATATCATCTGAAGTATCAGGCACAACGGATCCTAGGAGGATAAATGGCTCTCCTTCAATTCTTATGTATCCTGGAGGATCAGGAGAAAAACCTTGCATTTACTTTCATTCACTTTGAGCCCCCATTTTTTGCAAGCATCCTCTAGCTCCTGAGTGGAAACTCCTAGTTTCTCCAACAGTGAAGAGATTAATGTAGTGTCGTCTGCATACCTCACGTCAGCTGAGAGGTTCCGAGTCAGGTGGAATTCATGGAGACTTGAAATTCCACCCATAACAAACTCTAGAAAGACATTGAATAAAGTTAGAGACCGAATGTATCCTTGTCTCACACAAACACCAACAGAAACCCAGCCTGTGAGTGTGTTATCTATCGTGACAGCACATTTGGTGTTCTCGTACATGAATTTAATGATATTCACATATTTAGGTTGCACTCCAATTTTCAGGAGCATCTTCCACAACGCATTCCTCCGAACAGTATCGAAAGCAGATTTTGAAATCAATAAAATTGAAGTGCAGGGGGATGTTCTTCTCATTTGGCTTTTCAACCAACTGTTGGATAACAAAAATAACATTCACTGTCCCTCTATCTGACCGGAACACATACTGGCTTTCTTTTAACTTTCTGTTACTCCTTTCTTTCATCCGTTCTAGCAGCACCTTCAAGAATATCTTTCCGCGGATTGACAAAAGGGCTATTGCACGGTAATTTGACATCAAGAGCGTGTACCCCTTTTTGAAAACAGGACAGACTATCATTTTGGAAAAGTCTGTTGGTGTTTTTTCCGAGAAAGGATTAAGTTGAAAATTTTAGAAGCATGTCTATCATTTTTTCACCTCCAGCTTTGATTTTTGGTTTTTCATCTTGCCAATAGCAGATTTGATCTCCTCTCTTGTAATGTCAGGAATTCTCTCATCCAAATTTAAAGCAATTGGTTCAATAGACTAAATAGTATTTTCATCATGATGGAAGGACGTGTTTAGATGACTCTTGAAATGGTCCTCCCATAACTTCAGCACCTGGTCCAACTGAAGGTGTTTCTCACCGTTGTTATCTTTCACAACTTGTAAATGCCTTTTGGGTTTGCCTTCAAGTTCCCTAACCGTCTTAAATAGGCTGTGAATGTCATTCGCTGATTATTGTTCCTCCAACAACATGACTTTCTTTTCAAAACATTTAGCTTTAGCTTGTTTTACAGCTTTTTCTTTGTTCAGTTCTGAGTACAGGGATCTCTTTTCGTATGCAGAGGGATCTTTCAGTATCTCTTTTCTTGCTTCTCTGCGCCTGTGACAGAAGTCAACTTCTGTCTGTGAGAGACCATCAACTGTTTCCTCTGTCACTTCATTCAAGGTGTTTTTAAATTTATCGTAGAGTTCATCAATATCCAAATCTACCGCCAATCCTTTATTGAAATGTTTCAATGATGTCAGGTTGCCATAGCAGTTCAACATCAAACCTTCTTACATCTGTTTTCTTTCTGGGCACCTTTTTGCGCTGAATCAACACTTTTGTCATCAACAGAGAATGATCTGAACCAATATCTGCCGAGTTAAATACCCTGCAATTTTTGAACATTTTTAGATGATCACTTGGTATTAAAATGTAATCAATTTGGTTTCTAGTATTTCCATCATGAGATAACCAAGTATACAGACGTGATTTGGTTTTTTGTTTGTACATAGTGTTCACAACTGATAGATAGTAGATGCCACAAAACTGTCTCATTTTTTCGCCTCTGTTATTTCCTTGACCAACACTAAACTTACCAGCAACTGAAGGCCAGTTTAAGTAAGCATCCTCACCCAACTTTGCATTAAAATTTCCAAGAATTAAGAATTTCTGTTTGATGGTAAGACATTTGTAGTTCTTGCTGTAATTGGTCGTAGAAGGTATCACTATCTGTATCACAGTAAGATCTGTCTGGAGCGTAAATTTGAAAGAGGGCGAAGTTACCATTGCAAATGCCTAGGTCAATGCTCATAGTTCGTTCAGAAACAAGTTTGTAATTGACGAAGCTTATATCAAGCCTTTTTACCTGTACAAAAGCTACTCCTTGGCAATGTATTTGATCTTTTCATGAAGAAAGGGGGTCAATGTAGCCTTGTTTTTTCAAAGATTCCTGAGTTTTCAATCCGAAATGGGTCTCTGACATGCCGAGTATATCAATTTTTAAACGCGACATTTCCATGAAAAGATTTTGTAATTTTCCGTTTCTCTCAATGTTCTCACGTTCCAAGTTCCAATATTTGTTGCTGTGCAACCTTTGGGTAGATCACTGACGCACCCCTGATTCACCCGGACTAGAGGTTGATTAGAGTTTTGTTTTGTCATAGTACAGAATTTTTTTTGAGATTTCATAATTAAGGTACATTCTCAAGGTATCCGTAAATTTGAGAACAGATAACAGTTTGCCGCAGATTTTCCACAGACGCAGAGGCTGCTCTGACCAAGAAGCCATCGGATACCGTACAGACGCTTCTTGGGTTTGTAGGAAAGCTATTTCACCCATAGATGGGGCCCTATCAGGTGCTACCACCCTGGCCCAGGGCGGACCTGGGAGAAATGGCATCTAAGGGGTGTCTCCATGCTCCCCAAAACTCCAGATCGACAGAAACGAAGCCTCGTCACCGGTTGCATTTTCTTGTCATACCCAGGACACAAGAAAATAGAAAATAGAAAATTATTTCTGAATTCATCGAAAGAGAAAGCTGCCCATTCAACAAACTAATGGCGTCGTAAAAGTTTGTAAGGGTCTGCTATTTTACACCACAAAAATATACAAAACGTACCTGCAACCATATACAGCGTACACCTCAACAGCCAAATTAGGAGACAGCTGCAATAAAAAGAAATAGATTTTTTAGAATAAATATTATGAAATTATTTCATACTTCTTGTATAAACCGTCAAATCAATTTCAATTTATCGTTTGCAGCATTCTCTTTAATCATATAAAAAGCCTTGCCTCTGACTAAGATTTTTGTAGAAAGACAATATCAACAGGAGACAACATATCACGAACAAAGAACGCCATGCTTATCTCATAGTATGAAGCGGCATGAAACGTGGACCTGTGGAAGCCTCAGCACGGCCAAAAGAACTCTGGAAGACCGAATCTGTACCACGCCACCCTCCTGTCAGAACACACGGGAGTCAACTTCGCAGAATTGGGTACAACAACAAGCAACAGAGAGCACTGGCAAAACGTTGGTTTGGATGCACCAGAGTAATGATGATGGTGATGGCATAATAAATGTAGAGAGAATAAGGACTTGTATGAGAGATCTAAAAAGTCCTATAGCAACAACTAAAGAGAAAGCAGTCTTGTCAACATCCGTAGATATTTCTGTCATCGCTGCTGTCCAATTACAATTGTATTTTAGGGTCAGGAGTGGAGTTTATTTATATGCAGGTGGTTGATACTTTGAACCACCTATTATACAATTATAGATTAAAGCATGTGCATCTCAATAAATAACAGGCAACGCTTTTGGTGGTAAACAATAGTATTTTAGCCTCTTTTTTTCAGACTGGCAGAAAAAAGATTTCAATACCCTTTCTTTTCGTCGGGACATGTACACGTGTGTAAGCAATTTGTATGATTCGGTTCATAATACGAAACATACCTCTCCACATTAAACTAAATCTTCATAAATAAAGATGTTTATACTCGATTAAGGCCCCACCTGCTAATGATAAGCAATTCCTATGAATCCTCAACTATTTAGGTTTTTTCTTACAAATAAGCCCCACACTTTTTAAGCGCAATACTCTATAGCAACATTACGGGCACTTTTGTGGCTTTTTGTAGGACATTTCTTTGTTATTCCTATAACCTATACAAGGGATAGAGAATTTTATTATTGAAAATATTTGAAATAATATTTTTATGTTAACAATTTTATCAGCATGCCTTTAAATAAGCCCCCACCAAAAATCAAAGTCCGACAAGCATAGTCATGAGGCTTCCTCAAGAATTTACGATACCACTCTAATGCACAATTAAGTGTAAAGTAGTTTCATAAATATATCCCATAAAACATCACTTAAAATTAATATGATAAAGAATGACCAGATAAGATAGTCACCCTAACTCTCAATTCAATGATACACTCAGATCTTTACGAAGATAGCAAGTCTCAACAAGAGGCGTAAAGTCTCACTTGGTGTCCTCGTTTTTATATTAAATTTACATTATAAGCATTCTTTTGAATACTGCAGTTGTTCAAATTTTCTTCCATTCAATTAAAATACCATTTTTCAGATTATTTATTGATCCTTCCAATTATACAACAGATCATACTGACACCCTCCATCTTTTCCATCTTCCTCCATATTTCAATCTCCATCCATTATATCATTCCCTTTGTTCTTAGCATTCCAAGTAGATGTCAATAATGTAATAGTGACACGTCTTAGTTGTATGCAAGCTTTCTTCTTTGATTTTAATATTTAATTTTTGTGATTTGCATTTATAAAAGGCCAAAAAGACCCTCGTCATAACCCTTAGCTCATCGGTCTAAGTCGTTAGTTTATCTTTAAAAAAGAAGATAGGAACACTGTGTTGTTTATTTGACTTTTTACATTTTAGTTGCAACCTGAAGGACTTAATATGTTTTAAGTTTTTTTCAATATGGCCGGCAAGAGAAGTAAACACTCAACGAAAACAACGATTCACAAGATGTATCATTGAAAGAAATGCTAGAAGCTCATGAAGCGACAATAATCAGGTTTTTAGAGATGAACATGAGAAGCATTAATGAACGAATTGACAAAATTAACAAGGACGTCTTCGACTTGAAACACTCGCTGAATTTTCAAGACGAGACGTTCACGAACCAGCTGAAGACAGTCGAGGATAAAATTGGACAACTTCAGAATGAGTTGAAGTCACAGTCGCAACTTGGAGTATCCAAACTGGAAGACGACTTAAAGGAGAAACTGAATGACCTGGAGAATAGGTCGCGGAGAAATAACCTGCGCTTCAGTGGCATAGCAGAATGTGACGGGGAAACATGGAGTACTACCGAAACAAAGTTGAAAGAGTTGATTGCAACAAAGTTGGAGCTTGATGCCGAAACCATTTCTATTGAAAGGGCTCATCGAGTAGGAAGACGAGCAAATGATAAGGGAAGGACCATAATTGCGAAGTTCTTAAGCTATAAAGATAAAGAACAAGTCCTCAGAAGAGCAAATAGACTGAAAGGGACAAATATGTTTATAAGTGAGGACTTCTCCGACATCACCATGGCCAGAAGACGAGAGCTTTTGCCTATAATGAAGAAGCTCAGAGAAGAAGGGAAGTATGCAGTAATTAAGGTAGACAAGCTTGTTACTCGTTAGTCGTATATTAGTAACGTATCCTTCGTATTCAAGTAGGTAATTTTATCCTTGACAAAATGGCGTCTGACACAACAACAAACTTAACTTCAGACTTAAACATACCTAGTCTAGAAATACAAAATCTACTCTTTTTAGACGAAGATGATGACTCTCTTTCCTTTAACATTCCCGATACTTGTGTTTATTCCACTGATAAGTACGACAAGAATAACCTATTCGGTAGTGATAAAGGGCAAAATTTTTCCTTGTTAAGCTTGAACATTCGAAGTGTGGCAAAGAATCTAGACGAAACATTGATTTTTCTTCAAAAACTTGATTATAAACTATCTGTTATTTGTTTTAATGAAACATGGTCCAGCCGTAATGAATTAAATGAAGAAATTTCTAAGTGCAGCATTAAAGGTTACAATATGTATAGCTTGCCTAGGCAAATTGACAAGCTAGGGGGCGGGTTGTTGACATATGTCAATAATGAATTTGATGTCCTAGAAAGAACTGAACTCTGCTCAAGTACAGATGATATAGAGGCTCTATATATTGAGATTATACAGAGTAAAAAGCGGAATCTAGTAATAGGAAATATCTACAGACCTCCAAATGCTAATATCAGGGAATTTCAAAACAAGATTGAAGAGAACCTTAAAGTACTAAGAAGAGAGAATAAAAGTGTTTATATACTTGGGGATTTCAATTTAAATCTGTTGAATCATGAAACTGATTGCAATGTTAAAAATTTTGTAAATCTAATGCAACAGCATATGCTTGTGCCATCTATCAACAAAGCAACAAGAATAGTAGGAAGTAGTGCAACATGTATAGACAACATTTACTATGATACCAGTTCTCCAGGATTAATCAGCACAGGACTTTTCTTAGAAAAAATTTCAGATCACTTCCCAGTAATCCTCAATGTAAATACAGTAATTGATAACAAGAAACAAGAGAAGGTAAGGCATCAAGTAAGAGACATAACCCAGGGTACCTTAGCTAAATTCAGAGCAAGGCTGCAAGACATTAGTTGGAATAATGTCTTGAATGAAGAAGACCCTAGTAAAGCCTATGACAACTTTTTAAACGAATTTGTTGACTTGTATGATGAGACATTTCCTCTTAAAATCATAGAAGAGAGGGCCAAGACTCATAAGAACAAATGGATGACAAATGGCCTGTTAAAATCATCGAAAAGGAAACAATATCTTTATCAGAAATACCTTAAAAATAAAAATGAAGCAAACTTAAACAACTATAAAAGATTCTGCAACTTGTTCAACAAACTTAAGGATAAAATTAAGAGAGATTACTACTCCTACATGTGCATGAAATACCAAGGTAATATTAAAAAATCATGGCAAATAATTAAAGAAGTGATATCAAAAGAGAAGACAAAAGATTCTTTCCCAAAACATATGTTGATAAACAACGTAGAAACATTTAACCCTGATTTAATAGCTAAACAATTTAATAAATATTTTTCTAGTATTGGTCCTACATTAGCCTCAAAAATTACCTCCTCAAACAAAAGCTACCGAGAATACATGATTAAAAAAACCTCCAGATTTCGATTTTCAAGTTTAGAAATTAAGGAGCTAAAGAATGCTTTCAAATCCCTAAAAGCAAATAAATCCCCAGGCCATGATAATATTAGTGTCAATGTGATAAAAAAGGTTGAAAACGAGCTCTTACTACCTCTTTTCCACATTTATAGTAGGTCGTTTATTGAGGGAACTTTTCCAGAGAAGATGAAAATAGCCAAAGTAGTACCTATCTATAAAAATGGCTGTAAAAATGTTTTTGAAAATTATAGGCCTATTAGTATTCTCTCTGTATTTTCCAAAATACTTGAGTTTATCATGCATTCCAAACTTAGCACATATTTTGAGAGCATTAAAGCATTGTATT
>JAAAKL020004891.1:0-20202 GCA_010016065.2 Carybdea cf. marsupialis auct. non (Linnaeus, 1758)
CCTAGAGTGACGAAAACACACCAAGTTAATAGCTTATTACGAACGCCATTGTCACATTAACCCTTTCTCTTATTCAATAAAAGATGGAAAGCATAATCTTCAGCGTCATCTTTGGGAGACAAGAAGGACTTGACGTGGATACGACAACACACTGGCATTACTGATATCTCATTCACAATCAAAAGAATATTGGTTCGCTGGAAAGGCATCATCATTCTTTGAAAAAATGAGCCACCAGTCTGATCCGATTGATACCAAAGAAATTGAAGAACAAAGAGCGGGCGGACAGCGACGTGACGCTAAAGCAAATTAACTCCACACCATGAAAAGACATGACTAAGAGATGCCCCCCTCCCCCCTCCCCCCCGCTGGAAAATGTGGCACAAACACCTGGTTGTTGTCGCTGATAATAAATTATTATATGAAAGAAATGGGTAATATTCCTAGCACATTGAAAACCGCACTGTCACAAATCAAATGCTCCTGATGTGAAAATATGGATAGATAAGCCCATATTTTGTCCCTAAAAGCATGAATATATCCGAAACACGTGCTAGGATTTCCACATTGAGGTGACCTGCTGTATTTCAGAGATGCCCTGCATATTCTACACGATAAATTAATGGGAAGAAAATATTGCACGAAATCTAGTCCAATTTTGGGAGGCAGACCATCTGCAAGTATTTTTACATCAAGAGATTCTGAAAGATCCTAGCATTAACGACCACGTTGCTAAATACCATAAAATACACAGGAGTCTTTGTCCGCAAATTTGTTAACTTTATTATGAAGTTTCAGAAATGCGCGACATTGGGATGGAAAGAGAATCATCATCTGGAATGGTGAAACATTTGGCTAGTGAAAAATATGTTTAGGGGCACGCTTTAACTATGGAAGCGTCACCTCCGTTACTAGAGGTAGGAGCATCCGTGTTGACAGTTGATGAACTGTACATTGATTTACTTGCATAACACAGCTGTTTACAAAAGAAAAAAAATCTTACCTTTCTCTTTGGATTTAGTTGTTTGTCAGGTTCTCCTATAATAGGAATATTTAATTTGGTTAAAGAAACTACGGCAAATAAAGGACCAAGGCCACTCCAAAAACCCCATAAAAAGGGGGAGTAAGCGAGAGCCCCCTCCCTGATCTCCAACCAAGTTGAAAGATAAAGCTTTAATACCATATAGATTTTTCAGGTTTACTAGGAGTTCCGACTTCCCAAAACCATTAAGAAACTTGATCCCAAATATGGTCATGATCACGTGATGCACAATCTGTATTCAGGAAATTATAAAGTTACTCGTGTTAAAGACCCGCTCACATCTATTTTAATAGGCCGTCATGGAAACGACGTTTTTGCAAAGTTCAAATTGTGTTGAGTTACTCACTTAAAACAATCGTAAATAAAAACGTAATTACGCCCGCCAAGGCTCAGCTTTAGAGTCAATACTATCCACAACATACAATTTCTACTTTAAGACTTCATTTACTTCTTTACATATATTCCAATGATGTTAGCTTCATACTACTTTGAACACTGATGACCTGGTTGTTAGAGTTGGGAGAACCACACATGACAGTTGGTAAGAAAGGCGAAAAATCAAAGAAAGCCAAGAAACAAGGCATCTTGTTTCCTTGCGAATTATCGATGTCACATCATGTAAAATAAATTTGCAAGGCAGTTCATTTTCACCTTCAAAAGTGCAAGAACTAGAAAAGTGCCTAACTTAAAAACGCAATACTCCTGCTGTAAACAATAGTCTTTGGACATCAGAAATATAAAAAAAATTGATAAAGTTAAAATCAAAATCGAGAACGTCTCTTTGGAAAATGCATTACCCTTTAATGAATAAACGCAATGCAATCAACACCAACTTACATAACACAATTGATCGATTCTATTCAATGTCCAATGTTTGAGAAGTAATCTAGTTATTGATGTATGGTTTTCATTTCATTTAATCCTTCACAATACAAGGCAGGGTTGCCACTTCAAGGTATTGAGTTACTACACTATACTGGAGCACTTTAAGACCAGATGCCTTTCCTGACGTCACCAATGACCCTTTCGGGATTTGAACACTGGCCCTCTTGGCCCTCTTGACCCTCGTGATCTGAAGGCAAGTAACTTATCCATTAGACCACAGCGGCTCTTAAACAGCTTGACCTTTACCCTTGTCTCTACGCCATTATGACTTGATTAAAGGTGACTTAATTACATACGCCAAAGGAGCCTTGCCACATTTCTTGCTATACAGCGCCTCCTCGTTACTTTGCAAGGAGTCCGTCTCACAGCAGTCGATAGCCTTTCTAATCAGAGAAGAACAACTTTTAGAGGGAAGAAGGCTTCCTCTTAGCCTCTCTTTGGAAACATCTTTCCGATCGGCCATCTTCACACAGCTGATCTCATTTAGCTGATTTAGGTGCCCAAACTTTGGAACCTTTTGGATAATGACCGTAATTACCTGATGGACTCCCAGTCTCTGTCTCACTTTGACATTTTAGACTCTGTCTCGAATTTAAACACGTACAATCCTGGACAAATAGAAGTTAAGTTTTTACTAAATTTCGGTGACAATGG
This sequence comes from Carybdea cf. marsupialis auct. non (Linnaeus, 1758), assembly GCA_010016065.2. Classification (NCBI taxonomy): domain Eukaryota; kingdom Metazoa; phylum Cnidaria; class Cubozoa; order Carybdeida; family Carybdeidae; genus Carybdea; species Carybdea cf. marsupialis auct. non (Linnaeus, 1758). The sequence continues at coordinate 2,582 of JAAAKL020004891.1, forward strand.
AACAAATCGCGCAAGATCCTGCCACATGAAAGGGATGTCCATTCCTGCTATTAGTTGTTTTCTAGATCTCTCCGCTTAGCAGCAGATAGGTCTGACGTGCAAGTGTCCAAAATGCTCTTTTCAAACTTGACAAAACTTTAGAACGGGTGTTAAGGAAACTTACATATTTCAAAGGCATCTCACTTTCATCTCAGGTGTCGCTTGTATGGGCTGCGAAGGCAACAATTTGAGGAACATCCAGTCGTAAATAAAAAGAAAACGACCAAATCTTTCCGTACCCAAATGACATCTCTTCGTAGTCTAGGTACAGCAGAGGCTGGGCCAATCCCTCTTTGATATAAACGGAGGACCCTGGTATCATAGACCCAAGACATCTGGTAGTGTAAAATTTCTTGACAATACTGTGATCGCTTTCAATATCATCGTTCAGTTTGAAATCTTGTATTCATCTGGGTTATTTTCATTCTCCATTTCTTACAGGATGCTTCAAGTTTGTAAGTTGAAATTCGGTGATATCGCTACCACCAAACTTTGCGTCATTTGCATAGAGAATATCAGCTAATGGTTGTCGGTCAAAAATAGGTGACGGGGATTGCGTTAAACTAATAGTATACAGAAACAGAGTTGCATATATAAGTGGGTGTTATGCAATACAGAAAATAGACTAACCTTCGAATCCTTCAAAGTAAACACGATCTCCAGGACACGACCCTGGTGGGGTTTCAATAACTTCTGTCTTTTCTGGAGAGACTGCACACATGATCATCCCTTCCGACATTATTCCCCGCATTCTATCGAATAAAGTGTTGCAAAAGCGAAGAAATTAAAGTTATATAATAAATATCATACGTTCAGAGCTAAGCAGAAATGACAAGGAGGTGTCGAAATATTTAAGACTTTTCAAATAGAGGTGATAAGGCTATGCAGTTCCACAGGCGTTTGAGAAGGGGCTTTAAAAATGCTGCCCTATTCCTTACAATAATAGCTCATTTAGAAGTACTGAAAGCATACTAAATATCTTATTATCTCTACTAAAATGTATTAATGAGGAATAAAAGGAATAAAAGGAATAAAATACCTATTCTTCCAGGCATTTCAATGCCTAAAATACTTTTAATGCTTTGCAAGGTTTTTCCCGATCTTCCAGGAGTGCTGGCCATCGTGCTTCAGCATTCATGTCATAAAGTCGAAATTTTTTGACGTTAATTTTGAACAAGTTGGGTTCCCCTTACAGGAGAGCCACACACAAGCGAAAGTCTAGCCCAAATACTAATGAGGAAGGTGTTAATTCTATCTATCTTCAAATCTCAACTATCAAGCTACAAAGGTGAAACAATTACTAAATAATCTCCCTGGGCACGTCTGTTAGAACTATCTAAAATAGGATCCACCCGTGAAAAAAAAGCAAAGATATAACGTGCCTTTGCACAGCTATGTGAAAGGTATGTCTGGGGTAATATGCTCATTTTGGGTATAAGGCCACCCCTGAACCCCTTGGCTTCATTTTTGCCAAAGAAGAAAATACACTACATGTAGCTAATGAAAGTAATATCTGGCACTGATATTTTGTGTGTAATATGGGACTGCTTTACGAAGTCAAAGATAAGATCACCTTGAGACAAATTGGTATTTGGCAGGCTAAAAACTTGACGCAGCATGCAAAACAATTGGCCCTGTAGCAATCTCGTAAAATCTAAATCCCTTTTACGTATTTGTCCATATAGACGAATTCAATTACACATAATTTTACAAAAATAGACAAAAACATAACTTTGTCCCTATGTTCGGACAGGGCATTCTATAGACATGTACCCGAGTCGAGAAGTAGTTTCAGCAGATGTTCACTGTAGCTAATCCAGCACCTTGACAGTGAAACCTGCAGTCAGAAAGTTGACGATCAACCTCACAAACCTCGGTTTCAAGTGTCAAGGCTAAACATACAACCTTATCCTCATCAATCATCATCATTGTAATCATTATCAATGCCGTCATCATCATCATCATCATCGTCATCATCATCATCATCGTCATCATCATCATAATCATCATCGTCATCATCATCATCATCGTCATCATCATCATCGTTATCATCATCATCGTCATCATCGTCATCATTATCATCATCATCATCGTCATCATCATCAATTATGCGATAAAAATCGTGGTTTTAGGTTCTGTCACTGAGATAGTCTTTCGCAACTGGCTTAAGTCCTTGTTTACCATCATCGTCTTTCTCAGTTGTTGCTCATCAATCTCCATGTCGGAGGCGTCCTTCTTCCACACGTAATTTGCAAAACAGAAAATGTTTCTGAAGACAGTCGTTATTGCATCGTGTGCGATATATCTTATATGTCGTGTCTTGCAGAAGTCCTTCATATTCGTGTTCGCAAGTTGCCTCAGTTCTTCATTATTGATTACATACGCCCATGATGTTGGAACGTCTGGGTTGAAATCCTTCTCACGACGCGTATTTCTACTTTTGAAACCTCCCTTTATCACGCGCCGTAGAAAGCCATTCCATACGGTTTCAATCTTTTTCATTTTTGCAGCATTCAACTGCCAAGCTTGCACAGTAAAGAAGCCTGCTACAGATGCATGCTTTAAAAATATCATTTTTGTTGACAAGTAAATTCTTTTGTCTAGAAGCGTTGGTTTAAGCTCATTCCATTTTTTGCACGCACTGGTTATCTGGTTGGTTATGAACGATGGAGTGGTTGCGGATACATTGGATAACATATGACTCATTTATCTGAATTGTCGAACATTTTCTAGATCTTCGTTTTCAAGTCTGATTATTGTTGGCAAGTTCAGTACTTCCTCTGAAGCATTAAATATGATTACAATATGATACCACAATATATAACAATCTTCTTCTTCGTCGTCGTCGTCTTCTTCTTCGTCGTCGTCGTCTCCTTCTTCTTTTTCTTCTTCTTCTTCTTCTTCTTCTTCTTCTTCTTCTTCGTTTAACGTCTTTTATTCCCATACATGAGGTTTGACGGTGCCCATATTAATGGGACTTGTTATCGGAGCATAGAGCACTTTAAGACCGGATGCCCTTTCTGACGTCACCGATGGTCCTTCAGGGAATTGAACCCTGATCCTCCCTCTAGAACGTCTAGATCTGATGGCCAGGAACTTATCCACTAGACCACGGCGGCTGTGCCACAACATATATATACAACAACATATAACAATCAATATTCAATTTCCTGATGATACAATGCCGTGAACTACATGGTTGAATTTTGTCATGGCTGATCGATTGTTTGTGCATAACGAACTGTTCAGTAATTACCTTTGTAGATTGTAAGAAAGGGCGAACGTTTTAAAGTAATTCGAGGTACCTGTCAGGTGGGATATACTGTGAATATTGGACAGCATATGCCTATGATAGCTTACGTAACAACATACAGAAACACTAGCATTTGTTGGACGATAATGCAACCATTTACATGATGCTTGCAATACCCAGTGCTATTCTTCACCTGACGATGGGTGAAAAGTGCCTACAGATATTTTCTAGCCATGACAATTAAAATTTTCTATTTTGATAGTTTGAACGTGGAAAATGGTGACCTATTTCCTCAGTCAAACATTCCGACAACGGTATAATCAGGATGACTAGACGCTTGCTAAGCGTGATATCACCACAATTTGTTAGGACTGAGCTTGTGTGAAGTTATTGCATTGAAGAGTGATGCCGAATCCTGCGTTGTTGAATTATCGAGTTCTATGCAACCGTTCCCTGTCCAAGCCCACAACTTCACTCCCTGATGTAAAAATATGCGGGAGAACTTTGGTGTAAGGAGATCTTGTGTAAAATCACTTATAATTCTTCCATGTTAAATGCAATAGCATCGACTTCACAACTTCTCTGATATAAATATTACAAAATTCGAAAGTAGAAGTGTAAAATTCATTTTTTGTTGCACCCCTAAATTCGGTTCTTTTTTTGTACCAGTTGTTTCTCCTATTCATTATCATATTGCATCTCTAGATCAACAGTGCAGTGCTTCCTCAAAGTTGAAGATTAGAGAAACTATTTTTGCCACGAAACGCTCCTGGAGTTCAGGTCTTTGATCTGAGCTGATCTGAGGAGGGGAAATATGCATATCGGTGCAAGTTCTCTTCCGGAAATTGTTTCTTAGACCAGAGAAGCAATCCACAAGGGTGAAACTGAAAGTGACTGTTTACCGTTCTCTGATATTGTTGTGGATCACTGTTGTGGATTTGAGGCACTCTGTGCGATCATGACAACATTGCATAACCAGACTTCCGTAACTGTTGAAGATAGGCCTACGCATGGGATTAAAAAAGCCAAAATGTGATCGATGCATAGCATAACCTTAAGGAATGAAATATAAAATGGTATTCAACTTGTTCTTACTTGGCTGGTTTCAAGTTGCACATGAAAACCGCTATTCTGTCCTGTAAGAAAGATTAAAACGATCTGACATTACTCAAAGATGATATGTTTACAAAACGAAGGTGCATCTTTCAGCACATGACACTACAACTGATGAGGTCCATGAATTCTTTTACTTCAGAGATGAGTTACACGAGAGAAAGATATTCCAGCTAGCCTCATAGATTATGCCCACTCAATACCAGCTTTGTAAATAGAGCTTGAGGATATTATGGGGTCAAGGGGCGACCCCATAAGTGGCTGTCCTTGCAATTTCATGACCGTAACGGCGTCAACAGTTTAGATCAGAAAATGGATGTGGTTATGTTGATGACTGGTTTAACTAAAACGACATCCAGGACTTGTCAGCAATGTGAAGTTTGACTGATGCAGTGAATGAGAATTGGCCGGGTGATACCACGTGCTTTAAATCTAAATTCCATCGGAACAGAAGCTTTGAAACTAGCGTAAAACTGACCCCTGAGAGCACGAGGTGTAAATTCAAAGAGATGCCTAAGGAATCACCACGTGTGTGCAGCAAGGGGACCATAAAAATCCTCAAATAATGGTTTACCCTACAAGATATGTCCGGTAACTTCATTAAAAGTATTGGATGACGGAGTTTTACAACACCGAAACATACATAGCAATTTTGGTTTTCTTGACTTACCTTCATCTGTTCGATTGGTACGCTTTTAACTAAACCACTGAGAACTGTCCTGTTTCTCTCTTCTCCAACGTCAACTGAACGGTAGAAGAAGATATTAACAGTTAGGAGAGTGATAAATGATAAAAACAAACTGTGAATTGTGATCACACATCGTACCCTAGCACTTTCTCTTCCAAATTAGAAAAATGTCTGTAATCCGGGGAAAAGTGTCCTTAGGTCGATACCCAAGACAAAACCAATGTTCACCACAGTATATAATTTCTTACTTAATATTTAGAACTATTTTAGAATTCATTCTTCATTATACAAACAATGGCCACGTCTTGTTTTCAGTTCAAAATTTCCCTTCGCCCTCATTCCTTCCCTAATAAAATACCAAATGTTGCCCTGAAATCCATCATAACTTTTCGCCGCTGGTGCCCACATTAAGTGTCACTATCACTACTGATGGTCAACTGGTTTCGAAAATGTTTATGCCCGTTAGTACAAATAACAAATTTCCACAACACAGTTCAGGTTGTTTATAGGCTTGCATCACCGTGTAGACATTTACTTTGGCACGTTTTTTAGATGTTTTATCATATCTTTCTCAACTGCAGCTACAACACTTACGATTGGCTCTGAGTGACTCATTTAGTTAAATGTTGTGCTTGTAAGATTAATCATTTCTCTCAGTGCGGCACACAAATTGCATGAGGCGGGATGCTGAAAACAACAAACAGTGAAGGCCTGGAAGCTGTTGTGGCGGCCTGAGGAGTAACAAAAGTTAGTAATGGCAAACCCACTGCCAGTATCGTACAGCAACAACAGAATGCTCGAGTCTCGCAGGTTCTTTCCCTGGCAAAAATAGTCAGCATCATCACGATGGAATTTACAATTTTCCACGTAACACAGAGTAGTGGCATAGTGGTAGAGTGTCAGACTCACACTCAGAGGGTCGTGAGTTCGAACCGACCCTGAACTTGCCTGCCATGATCCCGGAGGTACTGTGCTCTGTCATCTGCTCTCGTGAAGTGGGAAAGTATGTTTCGAGAGATAGGACAGAGGGGGGACTACATACATAAATAGCAACAATAGCAAGCGTAAAATAGCATGAAAAGTAAGCATAAAAAAGGAAGCATGAATGGATTGTCATCCGAAAAGGAAAAGTAACCCATTCCTAGAAGTGGCTTCGGCCTTGATCAGGGTGAATACAATAAAAAAACAAAACAAACCAATAACAGATCCATTTTCAAGGTATACGTAGCGTATGCACATACTGCCGTTTGTTCAGTGTTCATAATTCAAGTGTATCAAGGTTTAGACCCAGATAGTGCATTAATAAGTAAACTGGAAGGCTGATGGACTGCTAGGGAACGTTACAGGCAAGTACTGGGTCAAGACAGCAGGTATATAAGTCAACGGAGAAAGTTCGGAAACTTGTGGCATTTACATCTAGAATCTCAAGGCCTGCTCAACTTCTCTTTTGCTGCAAGGGATTCTACCACGTGATGTCCAACGAGGTTTACTACCCCTTGCTTTCATTTCTAGCGAAAGAATACAGGTTAACCAAATAAACTAATTTTTTCGCTCAAGTTGACTGCCAAGTGTGCCAAAAGGCTCGCTACTCATTACCTATTTGCTACAAATGTCAGCTGCCCCTTTACCATGGTGTCAGCAGAAACTTACTTTCTTCTTTACAGGAAAGATTAAAAACTTAAACAACTAACCCTGTTTCTTATGATCACTAGTCTGCAAGACTGTACCAGTAATAAAAGCACGAGGCTAGCTACCCGTTGCCTTTTTGTTAAAACAGTCAGCTGCTGTCTACGGATTAGCGGCATTATTTCTGAGAAAGTATTGCAGAATGTGATCTTACTATCCACACATTTCATAATTTTTTGCGCCTCATCATTGAACAAGTTATGGTCGTGCGCTCCTGCTCGTGTGGCACAACAACCGACATCTCCTACGGAAATATCGGTTTTAAAATACCGTTTACCCAAACCCGAATTTGATACAATTTGATACGGATCTACAATGGCATGGAAGCGACATAATTAAGATTAGCGTCAGTTATGATATCTCTTCAGACGAATAAAACGGAAAAGTCGATGATGACGACAACAAACAAGAACAGGGAAAATAGGAACCATAAGCTAAGTGATAAAATCACTATCACCGTCATTTTCGCTGTAGAATAGGAAGCATAAAAGGATGAAGAGGAAGACGGTTAAGGGACGCTATAGAATGCTAGAATTTTAGAGATGTACTTTGCTAGAATCCCACTGTGAGAGCAGATACTAGTACCCTAATCCCTAACTCTAACTCCCTAACCTTAACCCTAATTTCATTCCAGGAAAGTACACCTACGGTTAAAAAAATCCTTCTGGCAAAGTAAATCTCTAAAGTTCTAGCATTTAACGCGTTCTCGACGGTTACATAGACGTGGGTGTAACAAACAAAATAAAAGACATCGAAGGAGTGTAGGAATAAAATAGGATGAAACAAAGAAAAAGAAGAAAGAAGTACAAGAGTGCAATACTAGGCCTCCCACTCTAAATTTAACAATTTTTTTTATGAATTTATTACATTTTTTGCTGAATTTTAGGAGACTTTAGGACATTTTTCAGTAACTATCATGACATTTTATGACGCAATTTACGTTATTCATTGGTCAGTTGAAATATTATCCTGAAACATATGGTAAAATCATGTCATATTCTAGGCATGGACACCAGGGCCATATTTGGGGCAAAATTAGTTCCACAAAGCAAATGGGGGTCCAAAATAAAAGGGCTTCAAATTCCTCTAAACGAATACATTCTGGAATAAATACCACGAAGATTGTCAATAAAATTGTCAATAAAACTCAAGATTCTAGCCTTCTTGTGGCAGGTCTAGAGTTTTTTTCATGCAAACATGACATTTTATGACATTTGACCATTTATATGACGTTCTATGACGAAATTGAAAAAATTCATTTATTCTTTTTATGATTTATGACTAATGATTTTATGACAGAGTAAGAGGCCTGCGATATTACTAAGGTTAAACTTTCAATATCACAAGGACTTTCGGTACTGCTTAAGATGAAAACTGCCAAAATGGTAAGATAAGAAAAATACTGATAAACAAGAGGAGAAGGAAGAGCAAAAAGGGCACCAAGAAGAATACACAAAGGAGATGACATTCGCAAAGAATGAAAGAGGGAAAGACAAAAGAGGAAGACAAGAAAAAAGACAAAATGGGAAAAGGAAGAAAAGAAAAAGTAGTTCAATCCAACCAAGGTGATATAATCAATCTCACTATCTGTTTTTTCTATAAAGTAAGATTGGTATTTATTCCTGCTGTAGTATTTTTGGCTGAGACTTGAATATTTCATTATAACTAAAAACAACCACCCTACTTGCAATTTCGTGCAAATAATACCTTCATATGCAAAACCCTGGGTCATTGCTGACATTTTAACTGAAACCTGGTAATATTTCTTGAGATACTTACCTTCTTCCACGTAAAGAGTGTCCGCATCAGGGTGATTCTTTACATTGACTATCTTCCCAACCTTCAAGCAGAGTCTGCTGGCATCTACTGGTTTTGCATCATCACCTGATTTAGCTTGAGATAACGATTCAAATTGATCAGAAAAGTAAAAGGGCTCTTCAAGAAATAGACAACAACAGAAGAAAGGAGGCAGGAGCCATGGACATGCCTTTAACTGCACTCTGCATTACCAAACTTAAATTCCCTTTAAAATAATTATCTCCCTGATAGCGGGAAAATATAGGCTGGAAAGAGTAGCTACTTTGGAAACAACACTACTCATTACTATCCTAATCAAGATAACACATAGCTAAATATGCATATCCCAATCTTCTGACTAACTACTCAAATTCAAAATAAAACATTCAATGTAACTTTCAAGCAATTAAATCCTTGTTGAAGGCAGGTTTTCTGAATTATATTCCTTGACATTTAGAGCCACTAAAAACAGTGCACAAGATAATGAAAATTTTACAAATAGATAAATATTCCATGGATAAAATTAAAAATAAAAACGATGTTCAAATAGACATCTTTTTGCACTGCCTGCATTTTTGCACAAGGTCTGCCTTATGGCTGTGACAAATTGCTTAGTACTAATTTGGATTTTGAAAGCTGAGGTGGCTGCTCCCTTGTAGCACCTGATGCCTGGTGAATACAAGAAAAAACATGCTGCCGAATTATGTCAAATAACTTCAAACTCAAGTGGGCAACATTGCTGACTTAGCAATGGTAAGAAAATGGGTATACAATGATACTACAATTTGTGTAAGCTAAAGAAAATGCTGTCTTACTAGTGTAAACTATGTATGTGGTCTGAGCTCTGAAACACTTCTACAGTTAAAGCAAATCATCACAGTTAAAATCCTACTCTGTTCATTGAAATGATGTTTATACAGAAACCACCTAAATCCAGGTAAAATCAAAGACAATGCAGTAAATGATGATGTAACTATATTTCAAAGCCACATTTTACTTTGACGAAGTCCTCTTAGATCTGAATCATAAAATACATCCAACTACTTAATGTATAACATTAAATCAACTCCACCACAAAAGCCTCAACCTATATCCTGACATTAAAATAGAATAATGCCTTCTTTTCCCTAACTTGATAGAATAAAGTTTCTTATCTTACCAGTGTTATCTTTTTTCTTCTCCTCTTTTTTCTTCTCTGGTTTTGTCTTTTCCTTCTTTGTAGCCTTCTCTTCTGTCTTTCCTTCAGTTTTTGCACTCCCATTAGCAATCTGTTTGTTCCCAGCATCATTCCTTTTATTCTCAGTTACAGCTGCCTTTCCTTTATTTGCTGGTAAAGGAACAGCTACCTCTACATTTGTGACAAAGTTAACGAAAATAAGGTTTGAATAATTACATAGTAATACGAAGATATGTCATAATCAGTGATTTATGGACTTGATATCTTCCAACAGGAATATTGACAGCACTACAGGCTTAGTAGTTACCTTTAGCATACATAGGTTTTGTAGTTTCATAGCAAATACAGCTTCTGATAAGCTTCTGATAATTTGGAGTAACCTGTAGAGATTATAAAAGTTGCGTTTTGTAAATTTGGCTGTACTCAATCATAAAAAACAAGGATGCTTGAGGAAATTACTGGGAATTTTGTTTTGGTGGAGCACATAAAGAATTAACCTACTAACCACAGCATGTCATGTTTACACTTTTGAGAATATTATTTCATTTGTATTAGTACCCTACTTTCAGCATCTACTGTCCCTACTGTCAGCATCTACATTTTTATTCATGTGTCTTAATAATGGAAAGATTCTCTTTTCCTCAGTGCATATTCCGTACATATTCAAGGCCCAATTTATGTGTATTTATATATATACATTTAGAGAATGGAAATCAGGTAATAATGACCTTAAGCAAAACAAGTATCAGGTGCTTTGAAAAACCTACCTCCATTTTGCACCTCATGAAAATCTAATTCGAACTTCAACTGTTGTATGTCAGTTCGTAGTGCCTCATTCTCTTGCGCAAGCTGTGCGATTCCTTTCTGCAAATATTTAAATGAATTGAGCATTAAATGCCACTAATATCAACAAGATACATGTACATATTGTGATTATTAGGAGAACAATGCTTACTTTCACATAAACACACAAAACAGCGTATGGTAGCACTTGTAGTATTTTAAATGGGTATAGCCTTTGTTTCCATTCTCTGGGCATAACTGTTGTAAAGTCCATTTATATTTCTGCAGGGTTTGGGGAGGTAGGGGGTCATGCTACCCTGGAATTTTCAGATTGAAAATTATCAGATGTAATGTTGTGCTCCTGATAGACAAAATCAAGCCAACAGAGTAAAGAGGTGACAATATTGGCTGGCCTCTGCTTTACGCTGATAAGCAATCAATGATGGCATTTCTCATCACTACCACGAATAAGAATCTTCACATTGATGAGTCCTTATATGTGATGACAGTTACATATGGGGTAGGCATAATAAACGCAGGATTTACATGCTGCATGGCAAAAGGCCAATAGAAGTCAATTTAAGGGCAAAGAAGATACAAAATCAAATATTTAAAAAGAAGGAAAACAGTCAGATTCTAAGATAACAGAGCCATCTAAAAAATTATACCGCAGATGGTAGCAAAGGCAGGCAATCAGATCAACTGGGTATTGATGTGGAGAGCAACAATAAGCAAAGAAAGAATCAACCAGAAACAGCTAAGATGAAAGTCAGGTTCAAGGATCAACAGGATGAAAGTGTTATGATAGGAAAAGAATTTCGATTTGATAAACTCAAAGCAGGACCTAAGTAAAGTAGAGAAAACAACAGTACAGTTTAGAAGGAAGAAAACATGTGTAAGAAACTACTACTCAAGCAATTTTCAAACTATAGCACATACAAACTGCAAAATTACCAAACAGTGCTGCCTTATTAGCAGAAAATAGCTAAGGCTAATTCCATCCCTAAAAAAGCTGTAGACAATACTAATATCTATACTTGCAAAATACATCAAAGAACTTACATAAAAGAAAATCAGTACTCAGACATAAGAAAATGTTCTATAGGTGCAGTTAATCAATCAATCATCAGTAATGTGATAACAACCAATGTAATAGAGCAACTAGAAAATCAACCAGTAACATATCACCAATATCAAAATCTTCCAACAGTATCCCTCCCTAAATATAAGGGGTAAGGTACTTTTCAGAATTTTCCTGCATAGGAGGAGGAAAGGTTCTCTGAAAAGTTAGAGGGCCACTTGATACATAGGAGGGGGGGTGGGGTAATCAATAATGGCCAGAATTACCCTCTACTTTATTACTTACAAAGCTGTTGTTGAAGATACATCAAAGAAGATTTTGTCAGAAAAACAGTATCAACTAGAATTGGACTACTTCCTTCTTTTGTAGTGATAGATTTTTAAAGCAACGTAGCATTAATGCCAAACATTTGAAAAACTAATTGGCTGTACCATTTGGTTTCCTGTAACTTTTGTCTTGTATAAACTGCAGATTCCATGTCATTTGCAAATGTACAGAAAATATCCTGCAGTATTTTTGATAACTTATAGAGATTTTGAATTATGCTTAATGTATACATCACTTTTTATGAAAATACAAGTAGAATTTTATAGGGCCTACTGTGCGTAATCCTTGTTGAATGTTCTTTACCACCCCTACCAATATCAGCTTTCCTTTTTGGGCAGAAGGCCTACCAGCTTAATAGGTCTATGGAGTGGAATTTTGGTATATGCTCACGTCCTATGTAAAATCTTAAGATCTCTGCTAATTGGTTTGAAGTGTCAGGACGTCAGAGGGCAAGATCTTTCAGGAAGGGAAGATAAATTTCTCATGGGGGATGCTGACCCATCAAGATACTATGGTTGAATAATAACAGACTATGAATGGAAGGGTACTGAAGATATGGCAAGGAAGATCATTAATTAATATAGGTACCAGAAAATAGGAGAACAAGCCTAAATGTAACAGGTAGGACTATTGCAATTAGAAGTGATTGATGTATAAAAACCAAAAGGCCTTTTACATGAAAATATGTAACTCAAAAATCGTAGTACTAGCAAAGAAGGTACTACGAGAAACATTACGTTAAGATGGGACAACTGAGTAAAGATAACTCAAAGAGTCTCTCTGTTGCTGATTTGTAGGTACAATTTAAAATTAGAAGTGACATTACAGTAGTCTATAGTTGAGCATGGATTTCAGGGCAGTATATATTAAGTAAGGAAATAGACATGTGTCTTACTCAAGAGAGGGCTGATGGTACACACAGGGCTACATATCTTATAAGTGGAAAATGACATTTACAAGATCTTGGTCCTGTACAAGTAAGCTGAGGAAATCAATGTCAAAAAGTTGGGCCTAGTAGATAGAGAAGAACATGGGCTGGGAAGAAGGAAAAGGAATATGGTTTATAAAGGATTATAAGGCATATATCTGGTTAAAAGGGTAAACTACAGAGTATGCAGTAGCATAAATTATGATCAGTGGCAGCATACATTACGATTATTCCTTAGTTTGACAAGTGGAATAAAAATGTTACCTTTTCAATGGCTGATCCATTCTTAGCTGTAATTAGAAATAAAAACTAAATTAGTGTTTCAGTAGATGATTTCTAACAAGTAAAAATCTATGCATATACAACAAATGTATGATGTTATACATCAATGTTAGATGCCTTATGATAAATTCTGTATAAAAGCTAATGAAATAAATTACTAAACATTTTATAAAGAAAACACCTTAACCTATCACAGCTTGAAACTGGACACAGTTAATCAATGTAAAATTGATATACCATCAATGAAACATCATTTAGCAATAAAGGATATCATATAAAACAGTTTCTCAAATGCTTGCCTCTAAACCCCTGTTAATACTAGGGGTATATGCTGTGCTTCCTAAAACCTCTCTTCCAAACCTTGTTACAGCCTACAGAAACTATATTTCATAGACCTATGTTGCTAGAAAGTTGTGCATGTCATTTTAATCGAGCCTCATTTTATGTGTCTTTCTTGTACGGAGTTAACTTAAACTTTGAAGAGAATTTTAGGATGGCCACATAGTTTGATGTCCTTTCACTTTGAGAGGAGCAATATGTATTTCCTTCAATTACTATGTGGTATCCTAACTATTTACAGATAACTGCATGTTACCCGAGACTTGCGTGTAACAGTCATGGCATCAAGAGCAGAAGTGACAGCCTAGGGCAGGAACTATGTTCCATATGCACAATCTCTAGTACTACCAGTGGCAATGCCAGTTATCCTGCCTGTCATGCTGGGCAGGAAAATAGTTTTCAGAGCTCTGTTTTGCCCAGCCCATTTCCCTGTTTTCTACTCTCCTGTTTTTCACTTTATGATTCAGCCAATTTACCAGCATAGTCCCTATTCTATTTCCCTAAATTTTCCTTTCACAGTTTTATAAGATTTCAGCTTACCACCCCCTCTCCTCTTCCCTGGTCTGATACCTGGATAACTTTTGCTATCCACATTTTTCTGGTGTGTGAACTGAGGGCATTGAAGAACACACAGTTTGCTGGTTCACTATGGTTCTTCTCTGCCCAGCAGAGAAAAAATGACTTAAATCCGCCCATACCATTGGCTTGAATTTTTCATGCATACATACCTTAATTATTATTATTATAATAATAAATAATAATGATAATAAAATTTATATAGCGCCATATCCACTACCTGTTCTATGGCGCTTTACAATTCTAAAAGTGAAGATTTTATAAACATTTATATGCAATATATATTAAAAATTGAAACTCTGGGCCTAATAAGAACTATTAAATAACAAACAAAAACCTGATGCAAATTATACAGAAAATGCACTCTTAGAAGATAAGTTTTGAGATTTCGTTTAAAAATGTTATCTTTATGCTTGGACAACCTCAAGAAAAATATCTAAATAAGAACAAATACCTACCGTATAACTAGCATTTGTTGGCTGGAAAAAATCGTTGGTAGGGTATCACTATCTGTGGCATGGTGGACCATTGTGTGGCTTGTCCAAACTATCAGCAGTAGTGCAAGGGGTAAGGTAAGAGTGAATGCCTCTTTCACCTTGGAATTTTAGGTAAACGCTTGCGTTGACCATGGTTCATTGTTGAACCAATTAGTCTTAAGCGGTTTGGACGCATAGGGAATTTTATGCTGGTTGACCATGGGAGTTCTTGTATGTCAATGACTTGGTAATAACTGCGAAATCAGTGGATGGTTTACTGCTAAAACTAAACTGTTGGAAGAGGGAACTAGTGGAGAAGTGTCTTAAATGCAATGTATTAAAACGCAAAAGTTATGGTCTCTGTAAAGGATTTGAATATGTTATGAGACCAAGGAAAAAGTGTTGCGTGCAAAGTTGTCCAAAATTCTATTCTCTGCCAAAGCTGTAAATTCTGAACACACAAAAGGTGCTCAGGAATCCGGGGTAAGCTGGTGCAGAATCCAGATTGAGACGGTAATGGTGTGTGTTACAGGAGTCAGTGTACCATGTACAGTTTTATGTTGGATCGCAACAGAGTCCTAAATCCATGAATGATCACAGAGAATCTCTAGAAAAGAGGATGGTGAAGATCTGAACATCAATAGCTGCGTACATGTGAGGGTATGCATACAAAGAGAACCACCTTTAAGTGTCTTGGTAATGTATAAAGTTGGATGTAGAAGTTTAGACGCTAAGTGGAGGAGCCAGTGTGGGATGTTGCAGCTGGAAAAAGATGTAGGATCTCCTTTGTGACAAGCCTATAGTGCCATAAGTTAGATAATTTGTGGCTGTAAAGTTTTGAATAATTAAAGCAATTTAGGAGATGCAGTGGCATAGCGGAATACATACATTGTTGGAATGTCACAAGCATATACATGGAACCTAGAGTCTGGAAAATATTTAAATATTATTATTTTTTTATATTCCATATTAATGAATTCAAATTTTCATTAAAAAATAGCTTGCATTAAAAAGCATGTATCTTGAACATTGAGGATCCATTGGTAGGCTTATTACTTTATTTGGCCATTGAATTATCCGTTTCTTGATGCACTGAAGTTTACTAAGCATCCTTTTTCTTTCTTGCTTTGCTGACTCTCTGTGTAGGTTTTGTTTGCTATTTTTTCTCTGAATGTTCGCACATATCTTTTGCTTGTTTACTACAAAGTTACCGTATGTTATTATTGTTGTTGTGCATGATATAAGTGATAATGAAAAGTTTTGAACATACTCTCACTTGTGTCTTGAGATTTTGATGTGACATCAAAGTAAGAGCCCTGCCGTGGAGCCTAAACCAGAGAGGGTTTGCTTCGTATGTTTTGTAAACACTAATCTATTATCAGAAACAAATATTTGAACAAGTTATTAGTGGTACAAAATCCAAGTATTGATCTAAAAAGCGCGCTCTGTACATCACCTTAAGGTCCTAGAGGCAATTTACATCAAGCTGACGAAACCTGAGCTTTGCCGTCAAAAGGAGTTTGTCCTTGATGTTCGCCTGTTTTAGAGTTTACTTTTGCGTCCGCATATTTTGTTAGCCAATTAGATTTAGTTTTTACACCTTTTCGATCCTTCTATGTATACTATTGACGTCATGGTTCTGACGAGTGTCAATCGAAAAAAAAGCTTTTTCAACCTTCAGTAATGAGTTGTCTTTTTAGATCAAAACAAATATTTCTGGTACTAAATTCAGGAATCTCACTAAATGTGGAATGTATAATCTGAGTATTACGGAAGAGGAATCTTGCCAAAGATCGAGAATAATGGAGTCGTTAATAAGATATTTGATCCATTTCTTTTAATCTTTATTACGGTATTGCAGTTTTTACATCTTTGTTTCTTCTCACCTGCAGGGGATATGCAATATATACAGACTGATGCGGCCATAAATCGAGGCAATTCCGGAGGCCCTCTAATCAATTTAGATGGAGAAGTCATAGGGATCAACACAATGACGCTAGTGAACACAACAGGTATATTACTGGTGTGGTGAGGTGAAAGGCAACCCTCGTTTTGAACATGAGGTTTTTCCTCTTTAGAAATGGCATCTGTAAGTGTTCGGGTCATCAGGACCTCATAAAAGCAGGATTATTTTTATAATGTCTCATTCTAGAGTTTATGATATAAAGCGACACCTAGCCTCGACCATACCAGAAGTGTGTGTCAAAACATTACTCAAGTGCTACCGTTCTGCTTAATATAATGTGCCGTAAGGCATACTAAGCATGATCAAGGTGTTGTACTCACACACACAAAATTGTTGCTTTGAACCCCTTTCAAATCGCTAAGGCATGTCTAGTAAAACGATGTTATTCTGAATGCCAGTTACAGCAGGCACGGTACAGTATCTTGGGAAGATAGACTTGATTCGGATATTTTCTGTAGCTATTTGCGAGCAATTTCCTTCCAGAAGCTACATTACTCCATTATTGTCGCCAACTAAAATTAAATAAATAGAAAATGTAGAAAAGAGATCAATTAAACAACTTTTTTAAGAAATAGCAATAGTTTCAGCTCAGACACAGACCATTTTATTTCTCATTGAGGTAAACATAGGTTTGCTCTAGAACTCTGTATAGAATGACTCAAACTTGGAAAGGAACGGACATCTCGGATATAAGATACTCAAAATGACGCCGAACCGACATGATTGGAAAAAGCATGATCGTAAACGGAACTTTGCAGGACTCATAAAGGAGAAGTTATATACTGATTATCTCGTACGCAGGTCGTCCTTTGTGTATGCATTTATATGCGAGGAAGTGGTTGGTTGGAACATATTGTGCCACCAGGGGTGGTTCAAGGCTTCCCTTTTTACGGGTGACTAAGTTGTTTTGTCTTTAGGCAGGAATTCGGTCAAAAAATCATCAAACTTCCAAGCTGAAATTTATCAATCGGGAGCAATTTTGACTCTTTCCAGGGTATGAAAAGCCAGTTATGCGCGTTATCAGCTATGCGCTTTATCAGCTATGCGCTTTATCAGCTATGCGCTTTATCAGCTATGCGCTTTATCAGCTATGCGCTTTATCAGCTATGC
>JAAAKL020004892.1:0-20199 GCA_010016065.2 Carybdea cf. marsupialis auct. non (Linnaeus, 1758)
GGTGAGGGTGTGGTGTGGGGGGGGGAAGGGTTGGGGGGGGGGGGGGGGGGGGGGGAGGGGGGGGGTGGTGGGGGGGGGGGGCAAGTAGGTTAAGTTCAAATTTACTTTTTCACGTTCCACAAAGGTGCTTTTGATCATTGCGTGGAAAGGGGTGTTTCATGAGGTGTAACAATTGAACAATTTTAGCAGATGAAACAATTTCGTGATGACATTATCCATTGACCTAACGAAGTCCTAAAACCCATTTCGAGTTAAAATACACGAGCCAAGAAAATGAGATTTGGCAAATCTTTGGGGGGGGGGCATGGCTCCCCTCGCCCCCTGTTTCCCTGTCCCTGACTATACATGACTGATTTATATTTACAATTTTGTGACGTTTGCGTGTTGACTATGTCATAACTTTGACCTTTAACTGAGAGAAAAAGCTTAAACGAAGAAAATAGTACGTATATACGGAAAAGATGTAGGAAAAGATTACCGACGGTCAATGATTGTAACGGGTGAGGATTCAGCCTAGGATTACTTACATGAAGTGTCGACGAAGGCACTTCACCAAATAGTAGAATGCATTTTTTTAAGATGGTGACGGAGGTTTCGGGGTCGATCTCCAGACGTACCCTTTATCGCCGAACTTTCTATTTATTGAAAATAGCTTAACTGTACAGCCAACATATAATATATGTATATAAATGTAGATATAAATGATGCATATATATCGCTCTCGTTGGTAAAGGGCTGTAGCTTAGTGTATAAGCATCGTACGTTGCGCAAGTGAGGAGACAATGGATTCGATCCCCGCCAGTGCCGTAAGCACTTTCATGTTTATTAATTTCTTTACTATGTAATTCATGACTGCTTGTGTGTCTGTCTGAGTACTTGTCTGACCTTTGCTAGAATTGTCATGTATAAATACGCTGAATATATTTTACTCATTTAGAAAATGGGAATCGCTCGTTGCTACGCTCCTGTATTTCCAAAATGCATCAAAGGGTATTTGCAACCTTTACTTAAATCTTCATCTTTTATTACTTTTCTTTCAAAATGTACTGATGGGAATGAATTTATTCAAGTCATGGTTCATCAACTGCAATCTACCAGACCATGCCTGACTGTGTTATTACTGATAACGTGATTTTGTAGCGCACCCAAAAATGTCTTCAGTGTGTGGTGGAAGAAGGGGGTCGATGGTACAAGTTCTGAGACATTATTTTCACAGAAAATTATGTCACACAAAATTTTGGAAATTTAGTCTTCGGGAGGGGGGATGTTGGTGATCGCCTTCCCTAAATAAGCTACAGACTTGATTTATTGCTTTATTTTATCTTGCACATTTGTAGTTGAGGTCACCTAACTATGATAGGTTTTGGCTTCTCTATCGAGGAACTCAAGGGTATTATCGGAAGGAAGTAGGTACACTGCTAGTGGTCTATTTTTGTTGTACTTCGCGTTCGAGTCAGTCTTTCAAGAACTCTAGTGGCAGTGATCTGGGATTGTGATATATGCATTAATTAGTGGAGGGGGGGGGGGACACAGCAACGTTTAGGTTAGATCTACACACTTGGCCCCTAAACAAGCAGACTGAGTGGCTTGTTCCCAGATCATTCAACGGAGAGCAGTTGGGGTTATACTAAAACAACTTGGAACTGTTAAGGGTACGATCCTCCGCAGTTCCGCCGCCTTGGCAGCATTACGGAAGAGGAAATATGCCCTACAATCAAACAAGACCTTAAATCGATCAAGGGTCTTCCCTTGCAGAATCATTGTACACACAAATCTTCTTCTCAATGGAAATATGTTAGTTAGCGTTCACATTTGTTTGGAATTTACATGTCCAGCAGAGCCAACATAGACTTTCCACGTCAGTAGCAGTGTTTGCAGATCATTATTCCACGAAATGTCTGGAATGAGTATCATCGTTACTTTTGGCAAGTTTCCAGTATTTTTTTACTCTAATCCATCTACAGTTCGATTGCTCAGATCAAAAATGAACGTAGATTTGATATTTTAGAAAACACACTAATCTTTCCTTTAGCCTTATGAGAAAAGAGGATTCAAGATTTTCCTCCTTCGAACTATATCTTTACCTTCACTTAAATATAAATTTATTCGTTGGTAGTATTCGTTGCACTCTTTTTAAACTAAAATCCTATGAGGCATACTTGATAATACAGGATTGTAGTCGCCGGGGAGGGGCAAAGGGGGCTATTTCCCCCCATTTTTTAAAGGGTACTTTCAAATTCGTGTTTCACGACTTTATTCTGTTAGTCAAGTTAGTTAGTTATTCCGGAGAAGTTAAAAACTAAGTTGGTATTTAAATTGTTGCGAAGTACCTCACTGTTAGCTAGAGTGGTACGAAGTGATGAAGTAATCGAAAAACCTAGTTTTTGGCGGAAATTTTGCCTCCCCCCTTTTTAAAGACCGACTACGGCCCTGTAAAAATATCATCTGTGTACTATTTTGATTCTTGGGTCGAGGGAGCAGACTGCTCTCAGCTGACCAGTTTCCACTTCGATCTGCTTCCAAGACAGCGAGATTTTGACGTCACAGCCACACTCACTAACCCTCTCAGCAGGCCATCCCTACTTTCAATTACGGGCAAAAAGGTCGACAGAGGTTAGAGACAAAGTCGAACGAAGGACGATAACTACGTTTAGATCAGGACAAATATTTAAGATTTAAGATCAATATTTCTTTGATCGGTCACTTAAGAAGGATATCAATCTCTTACTCAAAATCACTTATGGATAAGTTATTCCCACTTTGGGCCTGACATGATCCGCGGATTTGAAGGTCAGACCAAGAAATATGTACAGAAAACGGATCGGATTTAAGCGAACAACCAAATTTATTTGAGTCATGATATATATGGTGCTGTTACCCACAGAAGCCACATTTCATACTGTCTGTAAAGATTCGGATTTGTTGACTGATGAGACGGATCTAGGTCTCTTTAAGTTTTCCTACGTGTCGAATGTACTCTGTTGCCCTCCATGCTGGCATAGCTCGGAGCTGCCAAAGGACTGACAAGTGGATATACCGCTCTGAAGAAGAGAATATGGTTGAAAATGTAAGCTAAAGGTTGCCTCGAAGACTTTGAATAACTCCAGCTATCAAGGCAATCGGAGAATTTTTCAGGCAACCGATTCATTTTTTCTTTTCGCCAAGGATTTCTTCCACGCTAATACTTGTTCACGTTGAATATTCCTGACATCTCAAAGCGATAGAATGGAATCGATGAAAAACAAGATGAATACACAATTCGATACTTTGACAGTGGTGTTCTTGATTGTTCTCATGAATACGTGTAAAGTAAGCATGTCAGTTCTTAGCAGCAAAATGACAATAACATTCGCAGTGGATACGAAGGCTAGTATGTATGACGATTTGCCTCACATCAGACAGACAGCCCGCCGAATATCAAAGATGTTCTCCAGTACAGAGCGTAAGGATACCGACCTTAGCAGCAAGAGACACCAGCCTGGGCTATCGATTGATTTTGCACTGGTGCCCTTTCGATTGGGTAAGTTTTACACTTGTGAAGTTGTTCTGTTACGACAAGCTGTAAACACAGACAATGTACCGGCATGACAGTGACTTAGACAAACGGAGAGGAAGCCGATAATCTCAACGAGCTCGAGTTTCCGCTAGTGTGCCTTAGTCATGTATAGTCACTTCGTAGATCGCTACAGTTCAGAGTAAAAATGAGAGATTCTGGCAGGAAGAGCCCAGACGAACTTTGACTTCGGAGTCAAGGAGTTGTTGTTGTTTGTAGCTACACTTAAACCTATTGGTAACCTCGCTTTCCGAGGGGCACTCTATCCAAAGCTATGAACACTCTCACCCATCTTGAGTTCATCTGATAAACGAATAATCTGCAACGTTTTCAATACTAGATATTAAACGATATTATTTGATATCAAAACATGTCATTTCTCAATTAGGGTACCATTTTGATATCCAGCACTAGGGTAGGCCTTCTCTCCCAAATTCTGAAAATTGGCCGTCCATTACTCAATCTCGAGAAATTCTTGAATCCAATTAGCACACCTGAAGGCATTCCAACAAGTCTATAGGCAGACGGTGTTATATTCCAAATTTGTGGCGTCGCTAATGCAGACAGTACTATTACTTTTGCCGCAAGATTTTCGGACTACGGTTGACTGTTTTTAACGTCACCTGTCTTCGTAGAAGCTCTCTGCCGAGTTGAGAACCCTCTGCAGTTCAGTGAGCTATAATCGGTTGTTGATAAATATAATATTTTTTGTAAGCAACACGTTCACAATGATACTGAAGACATCATTTACTGATACAGCTGATGGATAGTCTTCATAAGACGATAGTGTTTGTACATTCATAGTGACGCTGCAGACATCATTCACTGATACGGCTGATGGCAAGTCTTAATAAGACGATAGTGTTTGTACATTCACAATGATGCTGAACACACAACTTACTGATACGACTGATGGCTAGTCGTAATAAGACCAGGGGTTTTTTTGTACACTACAAACATCACTGATAAGATATAACTTACTAAAATTATCTTTGCCTAGCAAGCTTTATTAGCTAAGGAAGACAATATTAAACCAGCTTTCCCTTCTTATCAAGAAGGCTCCATTCCAGGCCATGAGAAACTCGGTAAGAAGGAGCATCAGTGGATTTCATTAAAAACAAAAAGTATCATTACTGCCAAGAGCACAGTAAGCGTAAACGTTTCTTGTACTTCCTTTTGCATGAAGCAAGTGCCACCCCCTCCCCTCCTATTTTTCGTCGGGGTATCAAGATACCGTTACAAATTCAATGAATCAGAGGTTCTGGACAAACACACGTAACTGAAATATATTTATATATCTATATTTTTAGGTCAATCATCTCATTATGGAAGCATTTGCTGCAGTAGATAATTGGCACGTTTTTGTGCTTCACTGAATTGTTAGCTTCGCAATTTCTTGACAGTACGAAATTCCAAATTTTCTAGTCAGGTACACCTAGCTTTAAACTTCTCGAGTGCGAGACGCTCCCCATTTTTGTTTTAGTGAAATATCAGAAGTGTATTGTAAGCATGCATGTTCTTTACAGCTTTTCAGCACTTGTTTGTACACAACTGTATGCAAGAACCTCACCGTAGGATGGTTGTTTGCCGTCAAACGCGCGTTTCCTGACCCTGCGTGATCCTTTCTCGCGTGAATACTTGTAAATAACAATGGATAGAAAAAACACCTTTCATATTCAGACAATCTACTGTTTGTTGACAGATGGACGTATTTAATATCAATTTTAAGTTATAAGGAAGATTGCCTCGACTCAGATGAAGCCAGTAGACTTTGTTCTAAGTAACTCAAACCTCCGTCGGCGTGATGGGGGCTGATCAGTTGTTTCCAGCGTCTGGCAAAAAGATTAATGCGGACAGGTGCCGGGGACAACATAACAGTCTTAGTTCATGCGCTTGCTTAGCTGGGTATAGCCGCGAAATGGTGGCTATCAGAGTGTCTGTATGTAAAATTTCATGCAACTTTCATGTTAGAACGGAGTTCGCCATGTTTAAGATATTACGATATAAACCAAGCAAGTTACTAAAGGTAAAGATATGAAGCAAATGTGTTCACACAAATATATCTTGTTCGTCTAACTCTGGTTTAAGATTGATCAGGTTTGTAAGTACTCTACCCTTCACTACGACTGTAGTGTTGTACTCGTTTTAAGGGGACTTTGCTCCACACACCCCCTAGACTCTCGAGGTTTTTTAGGTTTAATCAAGTGTCAAGATAGATACAGTCGTAAACTGACCATACTAAATATATTGCCCATTCAGTCGATTTTTATACAGGTATTTGCACTCATGTGACCTCCATAACTTTCAAACATATGTCGTGCGATACCTGATAGATGGCGGCCCTAATCACTAGCTTGATTAGAGTTTGATCAGCGGGAATCGCTGCGTTCGATATTTCACTCTGTAAAAGGCTATCCAGAGTATGAAGTTCTTATGTGCAAAAATTAGTGATCAAAGCGTATATAGGTTCATGATCAAGGGAAGTCAAGAGGTATCATTATCTTCCCCACTGACTATCATTTATGATGGTAATCGTTTACGGACTTGAGGATATGTTGATGTAATAATTACCTTGTCTGACTTACTTAAGACTCTTGCCTCCATCGGAGGCAGGGGAGGGTGCGGTCGTTGATTGTTTGAGAAGGGGTCGCTTTTGGACGGGTCACTTGATGGAAGGGCTCGTTTTTAAGAGGGCGTTGAAGTGGTAGAGGTTTTACAGTATATCGTGCAAGACCGATAGAATTTTCAGCTATTGTAAAGGGGCTTATCTACTAGAAAGATATAAAATGTGGTATAGTGAGATAAAGTAGAGGGCAGTTGTGAAGATTGCGTCCGCTGTGTAATAATAGGTTTGACCACAACTACTCCTTCGAAATCTAACTACGATGTAACTTCATGATGACCTTCCATTTTATAAAAGTTAGGAAAGTCCAATCCCTGTATTTGTTTTTTACCCCGTGTCTTGCGAAACCGGAGAATCAGCTACTTGATTTGTTTTCAAAGAGTCCAATAGAGTGCTAGAAATATAAAACTACAATCTATCTCCAAAGAAAAGTCTCCAGAGCACTTTTTACCGTGACTTCATCGGTAAAATCATCGATAACTAAATTGTAAATAACTGTAGAGTACTGAACTCACAAACTCAGTTTAAAACTAACCGCCTAGTGTTAGCAGTATTCTTGCGAAAACTTTGTGCTCTTGTAATAATTTACAAGACTGCATCACTTCCTAAGTAAATGTGATGTCATTTCATTCAAAATCCAAGCAAGTCACCAAAGTCGTGCGCAGAGTTAGATCAGTGACAGAATTATGAGGTAGAATTGTATCATAAACCCTGCCCTTAGAGGAATAAGAATAAAAAATACAACTGCAGTCAATTTTTAGGTCCTTGTCACCTTGTTCAAGAGATTTGAAAAACCGTGGTTGTGAGTCCCTTGACTACGAATTGCGTCCCCGCCTTTTATGTACATTCGAAAAATTTTCAACCGCCGAATTTTATCATCGCCCGCCAGTTTTCATCTAATACTGGACGCTTCAAGTCTCCCATTTTTTCCCACCTCTTGTAATCGAGCAAAACAGAGTAGATTGATGTTTATTTCTCCTCTTTCGTAGTTCTTTTTCTTCGATAAAAAGATAATAAATTTGGAAACTTTGATTTAATATTTGATTTTCTATAATCCAACTAATCCTCAGAGGCCCCTTTGTCTTTGCCTTTAATATGCTTCTACTGTCCTGTTTAAATCTTTTATTAAAAATTTCCATCAGGACAATGATATTACGATGAATAAAGCTCGCCATAGCTCAAATACGGTAGTATTGTGATAGGTAAGGTAGGTCACGTGGACCAAATGACCATTGGACTTTTACATGGCTTACTATTTAGTCTTTGGGCAAGGATTCGCCCACCCCCGTCTCTACGTTTGAACCTGTTCGTCACTCTTCGACATAAGCATCCTATAGGTCGGATTGCTATAGTAAAACGTTTTGCTACTTCGCAACAATTGGTTTTTTGGTAAGTGTTTTCTAAACAGTTGTTTCTTGTCAACGATACAGATATTTTCAAAGTAGTATACCCTACGTAATTTAAACACGATTTCTCAATTTGGAAGTGGAAAGAAAAATTTAATGTTCGGCTGTTATGATCGCTTGCCGTTCTCTTCATCAATGTCAACAAGAGCCTTCCTCCTATGTTAAAGTTAACGATCTTTTACATGCACGGCCACTTTGATAAAGGTTAACCGAGCTTTAGGGGTGGGGCTTTTTCACCAAAGAAGGTTAGTTCTACTGGTATAACTATTTCTGTTACTGTTGTCATAGCCCCCCGTGGTCCCAAGATTTTTTCACCATCGAGGTTTTATAACACCAATTGCTATCATGAGTCATTCCATTTCCACAGTTACTTGATCTCTTGATTTCTTTAAACTTTACAATGGTGGGTGACTAAGAAAGGAAGCTCCTTTTCAAGGCTAATTTTATGCAGTTTTGTACCCGCTACCTACAAACAAGGGTTAGCTAAGGAGCAGACTATATAGAGCTTTAAGGATTAACAGGAAGACATAAATTTTAAAAAAAATTCAGAAGTCGTTTGTTATGGCTCAACACAAACAGTTCTCGAACATGATAACTAGAAGATATATTCCTATATTTAAACGGTGTTTTACCAACAGAATTGAACGCGAATCCAGTGCGGATTACAATGTTGCCATTGTTTCCAATAGCAACAGCAGTAATAGCAGCAACCATGAGGAACAATAATGACAACAACAAACGTTATGTAAGAATTCAGTTAAAACGCAACGAGAGCATATGGCTCGCTTAGAAATCAAGAAAGTTCCGGGGACTCTTTTTGAAAAAGGGCACACAAGTTTTATCAATTTTTAATGCAGATTCGATTGGAATCTTTTTTATGAACAAAGAGCACTTCAGTCAAAGAACATGAATCGTGTGTAGTTTATATATTTACATCTTCAAACTGTAGAGCTATATAGGCCAAAAGATGCGCCATTATTGGACCGGCCGAGGTGAACATTAACGTAAGGTTAAGGATCAGCTGTGATGTACTTTTCAGTATCCTTTAAGGCGGGTGCTACAATATCTGAAGAAATTCTCGTGTCAGTCTTATGTGGATCAACAGGCACCAGACAGTGGCCACCGCGGCCTAAGTTTCGGTATTTGATTTCGGGGATGCAGCAGATGAAAGTGTGTACGGAGCTATATATACTTGGCCATACGTAAGCACTGAATCATAGGCGTCCTTCCTCTATAATTGTTGTGATCTTTGTTAGGCTTCTATACATGAAAATTCTGCAGTAACGATACTTGTGCTTTTACGCGTTGTGCCATTCTTACGCTTTCGTCAGAATCATCTAAACCAAGGATTTATTGGATTTAGCAGAGATTAATCGGATTCAGGGAATGCTAAATAGAGTGAGTTTCCTGTATTTAAAGACCTCGTTTATTAGAAAGATAGCACAGAGTAGTTCTTTCCAAATAAATTTTTCCAATGCCTCAGAGATTACTTTCCTCCGTTTCTACTCTGTTTTTTGGAGGGGGCAGACAGTTGGGAATAGAAACATTAACGTTACTAGGAGCGGACCGGGACTGTAGCTATGCACGTATCTATTAGGGGTGCATGCGGTGCAATGCCTGTAGTTTGCTTGACCAATTATAGTTTTGCTCTTTGCTGATACTCGAAAAGCACGGAGGCGCCCAAAGTAAGTTCCATGTTTGTTAGGTACCCCATTTACGAAGACGTAGCAACAAAGCACGCGCAGTACTTGTTATATAACATTTATTGAATGCTATTATATTTCATACCTAAGAAGAATGGAGCAGGATTTACGTCCCTTCTGGAGACTATCGGGTCTTATTAATCCAATTGTCCGTATACTATACCTAACTTTTTATTTTACGATGGAGGTTTTTTGAAGTTATTGCAGATTATTTGTGGAGCGTGCGCCATTCCCCCCTCTCTACCACAACTGACCTACAGTCCTGGATAAATAGAGGTTACGTTTTTACTAAAATTCGATGAAAATGGAACAAATCACGCAAGACACTTGCCACATTCCAAAGGGGTGCTCATTCCTGGTATTATTTGTTTTCTAGACCTCTCCGCTTAGTAGCAGAGAGGTCTGACATGCAAGTCTCCAAAATGCTGTTTTTCAGGCTGAACGATATTTTGGAACGGGGTTAGGAAAACTTTCATATTTCAAAGTCCACAATTTTGGATTGTTTATATGGAAACAGGAGCAGCGAAAATGTTTTGGAGGCAAAAGGATACAACATAGAGCTAGAGGAAGAAACCGGTACCGATAACAAGATATTTTGTATTATAGTGGATCTAGTTGCAACTATTGTTGTTGTTGCTACTACATGAGTAGCCTTATGTAGGCCATGAGGGGATAAATCTCTTTGATATATCGTGTCAGACGACATTGATTTTAGTTTTGATATGTTTCTCCTAAGTCTGTGTAAAGGCAGGAAAACCGTCCAGAAAAATCAAGCGCACAGCCCAAAGTGTTAAAGGCACAATTCATTGACAAGTTTTTTATTTTTATGAGTTTTAAGAAGCACAATCAATACCAAACTGAAAGTGTGTAAGAGACAACAGAAAAGAATAAAACGAGAGAAATGGGCATTTAATGAAGCTAAGAAGAAAATAGAGAGTAACAAAAAGAAAAAGAAATAACCGAAGGTAAGAAAACAATAGGAATATAGAAAGGGAGAAAGGTAGAGCAAAGAAACAAGACCATACACCATCAAGAAAGCATATCGCCATGGTTACCGGATGATGCCACTTTTTTCAAATTTTTACTTCTAAATAAAGTTACGTAGTCAAGTGGCACGTTTACTCATTTCATGTAATTTAATACTTATCTAGTAAATAGCTCGTGGCAAGTCCTAATAAATTTTATTATAGCTAGTATTAAATTACACAAGGAAACCACGTTCCGAGATAAACGTTTTTAGCCACGGGGTAATTCATTCGGGAAAATTATGCACACTCTCTACGGTGATTCTATTGTTTTAAAATGAAATCCCTTGGAAATCCAATTCTTAAACGTAGTTCTCTTGCATTGCTGTGATCGTTGATTTACTCCTTGTCTTTGGGTAGACATGTGCTATCAGCGGGAGTAGATGGTTTTCTAATTTCGGCAATTGCAGATACAATAAGCTTCCCGTTAGTGAGAGGAAGTTCTTCGGAGACGTAATTACTTCTCAGGAGGCTAAGTATGTCCGTGATCACGTCGAAGAGGGTGGCAGTGATGTCAACATGGGGATACAATGTGAACAGAGTTCAAATGCTGGATTAGTGAAGAGTTTTAGCGTTCGAACAACAAATGTGGTACCTGTTGCAGACACTAGGTCCTCCCCCCTCCCTCCTTGCTATCCCGTTTTACGTAAACCAAGCTTGTAAGAAGCACAGAGGAATAATGTTCCCCCCGTACTCCGGGGGGTACGAACTTTCATACTTCCCCACAGCATAATTATATGGATGTGGAAGTTTTTGCACTCTTTCCTTGTTTAGGTATATTGATTACTTTTGCTGTTACCTTTTGTTGCATTATATCTGGGAAATTTGGAAGGCATAGGATATTTTAGGGAAAGGAGGGGTTGGGGAAGGTAAGTATATTTTCTTACGGTAGGCGCTTTAGTTGAAGTAGCATACCGCCAGACATGGTTTGATTCGTAATGTGCACGTTGACCCAACAAGAGAACATTTCAGGAGCGATATACGTTTCTTTACAAATAGCGCCTATACTCAAGATGTACTGCGTGCAAAATAGGCAATAGAGCTAATTGGTGCTCAAAGATCACCTCCTGAAATTGAAAAAAAGAATTCGGCATACACGGTTTGGAACCATCTACGTTTTCTGTTCCAGTTGTACCTTAATCTCTCACTATAACATTCTGGAAAATATTTTCAAGGTAAAATCACAGTTTGTCATTTTATCCTTTTATCCTTACTGTTGGTGATTAGTTAATCGTTCCAGCATAGAGCAAAATGCTCTTTTACATCCATGCCGTTTGCAATGACCGACGAAGAAATATTAATCCACTCGTGGGTAATAGTGACTTTATGCTAGTAATTTGTTACGACAGTTAGTCTGCAATTGCTTTCAAATCTTTGCAAACTGTTTGATAAGTTCATGATATAGAAGTATTCTGCTACTTAGAGACACAATCGGCAGATAATACGTACATAATTATTGCTTTGTTTGTATGTATTGACCCAAAGCTAAGGTCGTACTGCCTATAAATACCAGGTCGAACATTTCGGACCAAGCATAATCTTCATTCTCTATCGTTACCTGTATCTTATTGTGCAAATTTTAAATACTTCTTGGTATCGACATCAAAAAAATCAATCGATGTTACTGACTTAACCCCTCCCCCACCTCCCCACCTCCTAGCAGCATGCTTTGGCTTTCATTAGATGAAGTTGTTCACGAATACAATCATATCTTCACCAGCAGTGACAACTGGATCTTAGCATTTTCCCGTTGACTGTAGCGATCAGCAATAGTTCCCAATCAAGCACTTCGTATGTATTGTTGTGCTACCAAAGGATGTTATTTTCTTTGTATTTGCTCCATTCATCTACCTTTGTTTTGCCTGTGTCATTGCTCATACTTTTGACCGATATAAATAAACTCCCGAAACGCCATGTCATTTTATCCGCACGGTTTCCATGTAATACTCAGTATTAACAGCACTCCCCATGCCTTGTCATTTCTGGCATAAATATGTGCATAATTGGATCCATACTTTCAGTTACGTATATCTTCGAACGTTACTCTACTAGATTTTGTTACATCATTAGCAGAGATATTTTACGCACACGCGAGAGATTTGGACAGTGACAGTTGGCATGTAAGAACACTTCGCTCTCTATGACGTAGTTCCTGTTTAGGTATTGCCTATTTCGTCTGTTCCGTCTATTTGATCGTGGTCACGGCACCAAATTGATGAAGATGAAATTCAAAGAATACTAGCGTTCTTACTGGCCGACTGTTACTGTCCACAAGAAAGAATGCTCAATTCGAACCTTAGATTGATAAGTTTGGAAGGTCTGGCAAGCATGCATTTTGTAAAACTTTTCCTTACGTTAGTATAAAAATTGTAGTGTAAGTGTTAGTGAGAACAAGAGTCAAATCTCTTTCTTGGATTGCAACTACAAGGTAATAACTAAACAGGAAGTACGCCATACTTTCGAGGCTAAACAGTCTTTTAAGCTAGTTAATGGTTTTATCGGTGGTAATTCAAGAATAAGCTTGAAAATCGCCAATATCGAAACTGCGTCTGGAAAAATAATCACGATAGAAATAACAGCATGTTAAAAACATAGGAAGTACATCTTTAAATTAGGCGCACATCTGATTATGATTATGCTTCAAATAAGCCGAATGGGTTCTGTTCAGGTTTTAGACCACTGCACTTAAAAGAGTCATTAGCACCCCTCGCGAATGTTTTGTCTTGGTTGTAGAATCATGGTGCTAAAATCCAAATTGATACTCTTTTTCTCCAGTCCAAATCGCTGAGAGTGTTTGTTAGAAATGTTGTGAGACATCAAACTGCGAAACAGCGGTACTGACATTGTAAGTATATGCTTCATTGTAGCTGTAAGATTACCCGACTTTGCAAGCGCCCATGTGTAGCCTTCTCAATTCAAGAGAGATTAAGAACATGGCCAACATTATTGGAATAGATCTAACAATGACAAATTTTGCAATTCGTGCCTTTCGGATACCATTAAAGTTACATAAAAACATTCGGATAAATTCTTTCTTGTTCGACCCAACTTAGACTTATTACATACCGGGGCTTTCTTTTGACAGTCGTTTATTGAGCATAGGACACTTTCTTAGCGAGCAACTTTTGTAACGCATGAGGCTTGCGGTATCCGCATACATGAGTAAATCGTTGCCATGTTACTTACTCGAGGAAACACCGAAGTGTCGGAGACCGGCATGGCACCGACATTCTTTGGTTCTGAACTGAGGTCTTATCCCTTTGGGAACTTCGTCATCGTCCTTTCCTTTGACCTCCTCGAGGGCTAAGTGGGGTAAAATCTTAAACCTAGTAAACATAGACTACCGACTTAAACTGATTACATACCGGGCTTTCTTTTGATAGTCGTTTATGGAGCATAGGACACTTTCTTAGTGAGCAACTTTTGTAACGCATGAGGCTTGCGGTATCCGCATACATGAGTAAATCGTTGCCATGTCACTTACTCGAGGAAACACCGAAGTGTCGGAGACCGGCATGGTGCCGACATTCTTCAAGTGGGGTAAAATCTTAGACAAATTTATCATTCCTATTGGGGGAGTTATTATGTCTGTAGTCACACTTTCGACAACATATGCTCCAAGGGGAGCAGGAATGGCACATTTGTTTAAACACCTTCCGTTTTCTTTTATTTGTAAAACGGGGTCATATTTTGTAAGTATAAATGGGACCTGTAATTACAATTGCACAGTTTCTGACAAAGAGTTGATCGAAACATTAAGTTTATTTTTTGCTCGTCTATATAAAGTTAGTAAACATTGAAGATTGAGCTATGGGCATATATATAGATATATGACTTTTATATATGTTTATGAGATCTATACTGTGTAGTTCATGACTGCTTGTGTGTCTGCCTGAGTACTTATATATACATATATATACTTATTATATTAAAGAATTCATATGGTACCATGCCAGAGTGCTCGAACTGCGCAAGCACAGTGAGCGATGCATAAAGCAACAGCAATGGTACCGTCTCAAGCCGAGAGTGCTGAGCCTGGCATAAGCCAGGGAGCGAAATACTCAATCTGCAGACAGAACTGTTTCGCCCTTTGTGGGCTCATCAGTGCAGAACAGAGCGTTGAGACTTATTATATTATATATATTTATCAATATATGTACTCAGGCGGACACACTAGCCATAATGAAGTAAATAGTAGTAAACTCAAAAACATGAAATGCACACGGCGCTGGAGGGGATCGAACCTAGGATCTCCCACACCGAAAACGAAGACTTAACCACTGCACTAAATAGTGTAATAGTAAAGTCGACAATCCGGGAAGTCGATCCAGAATTCTCACCAACACCAGCAACCTAATTCGACTAAAATCTACCGTGAAATATCATCAAAATATGTAAACAAACAAATATGGTCCCCATTCACTAACTGTTTTTGCCTTTTTAACCCCCGTACAGACGTTTTAGACATTTGCCCCGATACAACTTTCTGTGATAGAATGTAGTCTTTTCACATTTTTTTTTGTTACCAAAGGTAGATCTAGATTACCTTGCCTACGTCACAGCCTGCTGTTGTATCCCAATTAAGATAGTTTTCAATAACCATCTGACTTTCCAGTTGCGAAGCTTTCTTTGTGTCAAATTTGTTTGCTTCTTTTTGCCTCTTTTGAGCAGATACCCTACTCACCGAATACACTTGGTAGGTAAGCTGTCACTGCATACGCACCTCCGCCTTCCTCATAATGCTGCTGTACTTTTACTGAATAGAACATGGACAACCCTGCCACTTTTTTAACTGAAGTGCAGACCAAAATGTTATTTTCGATATTAAATGTGATTTTGTCAAAGAAGGGGCTTTAAGCATTGAATTTCACTGTAAAAGTGCAGTACTTGGTAGCTCTGTGCACCACTTGAGTGACAAGATGCGTGACCTATGTGCCATGGTGAACACCACTCAGAAATCGTGATCGGGAAACTGGTGACCCTGACGTGAGAATAGTATACCACCGATTTGTATGCATGCATACACAACATATCAAAAGTGTAATCGTAGTGGGGCTAGCCTTAATCCTAGTTAAGGTAATACTTTGCTGAAAAAATTACGCAAACTCTCTCTTAAGATGCAGGAAATCCATGAATTGGTGTTAATTTAACACTAGATAAATGCCTCGACGGTTTTCCAGATTCTAGTTGAAATAGACCTCATTCATTTGTAGAATGTTCCTCTCTTTGATTTCTGGTCGAAATCTCCTTCAGTGACGTGCCTATCACTGGTTTGTTGAGTCATATTTTGCAGCTGGGAAAAATGGTTATTGTAAGTGTAGGAGTCTGGGCCCTTGTCATTGCCAGTTTGCCTCCATCCACGAAGTTCTCTGGGAGTCGAGTCATAAGACGTTATATCGCTGCATTATGCCTGTTGAAGATGTTTCTTTCAAATGATAGGCGTAACGCATTGTGGAAAACATTAAGAGATGAATCTGAGGCCATATCAACTTAAAGCCCCTCCAAAATTTTATTTTTGGATAGGTATTTTCATTACCCTATCTTACCAGTGGCGTAGCCAGATAAAAATAGTTGGTCCTACCCTATGTTCACGAAGTGGTAAAACAGTACGAGTGTTCAAAAACAGTGCCCTTGGAAAATTTTTCAAGCACAAAGACAACACGAAAAAACAAAGCGGTGGCCAATGTGGCGAGAAAATTCGTTCCTTCCAAAAATCCATCCGACTTCCCCTTCAGCCACCCAAAAAATGATATTTAAACATATTTACTGTAAATTTGATAAGAAGACAACCAGCTATGCTAAAAGCTGCAAACACCTGGAACAAAATATGCACATTCAAACAAATCTTGCAACTAGAGACCATCAACTCTTGCTCCCAAACAATAGCAGGAGGTGAGCTTCAAAATGAGACAATGTAGGCATGCGCATAACTCGCTAACCAATAGATTCGTTACCAATACAATAGGTCATGCCATCTGGAGGAGACAGGACAAAACGTCTTGTCCTATTTTGGCACCGACTCCGTCATCTGACATTGGTCTATCGGAGACTCTTTTCTCAGAAAAGCTGTAAAAACGGGAGAGCTTAATAGTATGATATATACTAGAAAATAAATAGATTGGTATCTATGAAAATTTACATGGAATTTTTTATCAAATGTTTTTGAAGGCTTTTACTCCTGCCCAGCAGGACCTCCAGCTGTGTCTTAAACCTGCTACTACATTCCACTGTGTACAACCTTGTTGATATAACGACTGTACACCCAGTGCGTATCCATATCGTTACGTTAAATTCCATGTGGAATAGCGAGATACTGGACAGAGAGATAAACACAACAAACAGGAAGATCAAAGAAACCATTCATTCCGTACACCACCGCAACCACATCAACAACATATCTTACAATCTACCAGACGTATGGTTCCCAGCAATATCAAATATCGAAGAAAACACAACAGACACAAAATAAGCAGGGCCCCACCTCTATAACAGGTTCGATTCCTACCTCCAAGAATATACGCCATCTTACAACACAAGTTCAGGGAAAGGTTGCAGAGTCCATTATCCTGAAGATGGGAGAAGAATCTCTCGAAACGCAGATCGTAAACGACTACAACTCAAGACATGACAAACCTCTACCATCCATGGCATCAATCGAGTCGAAAAGTGTTAATATATTTAAGTCCATGTGGAATGATAGCGAATTTAAGGCAAATATATGCACATTTTGTAGACTTGCGAAACTTTTAAAAAAATAGGCGTTGAATTCGTCACGCGGCGTCATGTTACTAAGGCCCAGAAGCCTGAAGGTGCCATGACCTAGGGATATGACAATTTTATGATATTTTAACGCACGAAGGTAAAGCCTAATCCCGTAAGAAGGGAGATCCACATTTTCATATCGATCAAAGTCGTGACATGTGAATTTTTGTGGTTAATAAGACTTGTAAGTAAAGTTTGTTAACGGTAAATTGTCACCTATTTCCCTCTTGCAATGTTTAAATCACAAGAACACGTCAGTTAGTTGTGAAATGCTTGCAAGTATTTGCTAATCATCTCGCCTTTATCACCGGTGGTAACTTTATGATTTAACTTCCCAAGGTTAGTCGTTGGTCAATTATAGAATTTCATGACATCATTTGTTAACCAGTGATTTTTTTCAAGTTTGGGGCAGCAGAATCGATTCCTATTACTGAAATATGGTAAAGTCATAAAGTGGGTACTGATAAAGCTTTGTACGTCAGCATGTCTCGCATTTCGTAGATCTTATGATGACCAGGGTATCTGCTGGTACGATTTTTGATTCCTGGTGGTGGTATTGGTGGTGGTGTTGGTGGTGGCGGCGGTGGTGGTATTGGTGGTGGCGGTGGTGGTGGTGGTGATCTTGGTGGTAATGGTGGTATTGTTAATAAATATGTGGCCTATACTTCACTTTTGTGTAAATTAACTAATATATCAGATGCACGTGGCCAGATCAAGGAACACCTAAAAATTGTTTCTCCACAGTACGTGCAAAAGGATTTACAGCTTCATCATTTTCTTTGTATATGTGCCATTGAAGAACATTAGTTACCCTGGTCTTGTTGGTTTTATTGTCTGTTTGTGGTAATTGTAATGTTGGACTAATATATGTGCAGTGGATAAGGCATAGAAGGAATTCTCATTCCTGTACACCAATTATATCTAAAATCTCAATTTTTAACTAACATTTTGACAACCTACGGTGAGTTGATCATACAAACAACTAACAAACGCGTTTACAGGTCTACACAATTTAGAATGAAAAGGCAGAATTACACAATGTGGTCACAAGTACTAATGAGTTACTGATTCACAATATGGACGCACTGCTTATTGTCGTCCTTTCATTGAGAAACTATCATTACAGAAAATGCAATAGCCATGGTTTCTTGTCTCAGATTTTTTCCTTGAAACAGATAACAAGGAACCGTTGCGCTTCCATCAGAAAATATACAGTTCATCCCTTATTCTAGGTACAAACACATATTCCCAGCATTCGGAAGTGCAAACGACCAACCTTTTTACGAACGCAAAGGAAACTCCCATGTTGATCACATTGCGAGGTTCCGCACAGCCTTTTGTCGTTGAAATATTAAGATTCGGAATAGCTGGTCATAATGAAAACAGGGGGTTGGAAGCCGCGAGAAGTTTAATTTTTGAGCCCAGTAGTGGTCCGAAGTAAGAAATAAACAAGTTTTGTGGAGCATTAGTATTGCAGTTGGTTGTTTACGTTACAGGGAACATGACGATGCAATGCTAATTGGTTCTCATCTTGATGTTGTGGCTATGTCCAGTATTAACATGGTTCAGGCTTTTACGTGTTCTTATGCTTAGGTCTTAGTCTTGTGATAGACTACAGTACTTGAATACACGTCAGAAAGCATTTTAAAACACTCGTTAGGGTACTAAAAGGGGGCAACTAGTCTGTTTAGCTACCTCTCGTCCGCTATGCCTGGATACCTATCTGACTATATCTATATCTTTGGTGCTGGTAAAACTATTTGATGGATGCGTCCCTTATATCCTGTTTTTATGAAGCCATGAAACAATCTTTCAAGAGTTTCGGGAACAAAAGTAATAGAAATATTGCTTGCTCTAGTCGTTGTCTGTCTTTACTCGATGTACCTAAGATGTCTTATAGCATTCGAATGTTTAGGGCACAGCTAGAAGCGAAAAACTAGGGACATTGTGAGTGGGATTGGTAGTGGAGAGTTTTTGTTAATTTCAACAATTATTAAAAAATCACGAAGAGAGTGTAACAGAACTGCACCGAAAAATTGATATGGAAAACAAGTAAAACATAATGGAAAGAAAGAATTCAAAACTTTTCAACTTTTTATTGAATTATGTATGCCATAAATAGGTGCGAGGCTTCATATAGTGAGCCTGACTTCATATGGCAATATGTATGGCTACGTAGGGGTTAAGGGGGGTAATAGCGAGATAAGACAGGTCCTTACTTATGTGATACATTGATCTAAGAAATGTATATTTATGTTAGGTCATTGTATTGTTTGTGAAGTTATATATTATTCAGCAAACGGGTTTTCTTCACCTATTTATTGTTTGAGTTCCTTTTATTTTTATAAATTATCTTTTTTGCAACCTCCCCTATTATATTGAAATTTGTGAACTGTGAGAATTCTATATCAAATTTCAAAATCTATATAAGAACAACGAAGCCCCAGGCTATTTTTAGTCAGCGGTCACACCCTCCTTAGATATAGATATTGTAGTGGGTGTTCCGAGTAAGGTTTTTAGGGTTTGAATTGGTAAAAATGCCGCCCTTTTGATAACACCTAAAATATTGGTAGTGAACATATAGACTATGAAAAGTTGTTATCTTTTAATGATTGGACAGCCAACAATAGGTATGCAATAGTTGGCATAAACTAAATTAATGCTCCTCCCCCTTGGCACACGTAAGCAGGATATTTTAATTACAACGGGTACTCGGCACTCTCGTCCCCAACAACCTGGCCATGCTAGCAAAACTTTCTTTGGTTACAAAAAGAACAACGCACGTATCAACGGGTCTTCTTTCATTTCTTGATATGCAGAGAAATGTGTTGGAACTACTTTGTGCGCATGCGGTAAAGCGCACTATGTTTCATGATCATGTTGTCTGTGTTTATACACATCTATCTAGTTTGTTGGTGGTACAAAACAGTAAAACTGCACGAAATAGCGAAAACATTTTAGTACTGAAAAGCTTTTTTGATAGTTGATAGGATCAAGCAGCATATTCCGTCCTATATTCGCCAGGCATCAACTCCTACAAGGAAACAACAACCTCGGATTTCTAAAGCAAAAAGCACTAGTAAGCAATGTGACTCTGCCATAGGGCAGCACTTGCTTGAAAATCCAG